>VZTN01000560.1:17123-32768 GCA_013400515.1 Erpornis zantholeuca
AAAAAAAAAGAAAAAAGAAAAAAAAGAAAAAAAAGTAAAAAAAAAAAGGAAAAGAGTGTGATATTTGAAAAAGAACTGGCATGAAACATATGAGTGATATAACCATGTTTTTAAGGTTAAGAGAAATGTTAATGTTTTTGATATAACCAAAAACAAGTGATATAACCATGTTTTTAAGGGCATTCAACTTTCCTCTCTTTTCTCTTGTGTTTTTAGGGGTATGCACTGCATTTACACCTGGTGGGGTAAGACTCTGTGAAAATCAATCCACTTATATCAACTTGTGAAAACACTCCAAAAGATAATGGGAGCTGCTGATCTTTTTAGTTGTTTAATTATTTGGGAAGAAAAACTAACCTTTTTTACTCCTAGCATAGTTCATAGGGTAAACAGCAAATTGACCATCTTGGTCAATTTTGGTTGACTTCATCATGTCATCTCTGGATCTCTGCCCCAAAGCTGGCTGTTTCATTTTTGCATCTACATCCCATTATAATGGCAAAAAATTGGGTCACATGCATTTCACACATACCTCTAAAATAGCAAGTAGTTTAGAAGGTAAAGGTGAAGTTTCCATTAATATAGGATGGTTAGTATGCTGTGAAAGATTTTTTTTTTAATATTTATATGTCCCCCAAGAAGGCCTGAAGGCCTTGTTTGCTTGAATCCAACAACTTCATGGCTCAGCTCACAGATTCCTACAGAGTTTGCTCAATTTTCTACCTCATCCCCTGTTCCCAGCAAATCAAAGTTTGCATAACTGTGAAGTATCGCTGCAACATCTATGAAAGGGAAAATCTCCTAAAGCCTTGTCCATGACTCTGTTAGGTGCTCCCCGGGCTTTGCTCCATGTGATTCCTCCCTCTTGCACCTTTTTCTTCCTAGCCATGTAAAATGTGAAACTGTGTCTGTGTGGATAGATGTGCACACGTATGAATGAAAGGAAATTACACCACACTCTTGCCTGATTGTGTACGCACTGGAAATGCCACGCTAAGAAGAATTTAAAGAATCCCAGAGGAGTCATTTATATTGCAGAAGTCATTGATGATAAATCCAGGTAAACTGTGTTTTAAGACCAGACTTAATTCAAAGGGCAGATGGAATGGCAAAATGATGGAAAAAAAAAAAAAAGTTGTGAATAAATTTTTAGTTATTTAGCTTTTTCTTATGACTGACTTGTATGGGCCAGGGAATATCAGAAACTGAGAAAAATACCTGTGACTGTAATGAGACTAATCAGAACTACAGTTAATTTAAATGTACAGTTTGTTCTGATATTCATAACCCATTTGTCTTCATATCCTACAGCATTTTACCATTTTATCTATGGAGAATAAATTTATTCTTGAGCTTTGAGATGGTACAGATCTGAATAGTGCAGCTGAGTCCCAATTACATCATCTGTGATTATGGTAAAAACAGAATTTCCCTTTGCCAAGAAACTTCCACATTTCAAAAATATCTTCATACCAAATGGGTGCAAAATGTTGATATTTCCTGGAGAACAGATTATCATGACAATTTATATTAGAAAACATTGACTAACTACAGTGGTAATGACTCAGCTCTTTTGAATTTTTCTGTACAATCTCAAAACTCATAAAAATCACCTGTTCATCTACATTATCAAACACTCAGCTGTAATAGCTAATTAATATAAATATAATCTGAAAGTCAAACCACAGTGAAATAGACTAATGCTACTAAACTTGATATTTTCAGGTGCAGACCCTGGACTCTACAGGCAGAAATTTTTTTGTTTCAGAACAAGATGTAGTAACTAATTAAAGAAACATTCTCAACCATTTCTCACATTGAATACTTCAGAAAAATTGTGCTCTACTGAAGTGGCTTTCCCTTTAAAAATACCATCAAAATGTGCTATTTCATCAAAGATATTTCAGTTTTAATCAATGATCCTTTGGAAAAGGGTTGGAATGCAGAAGATCTAGGAGGAGAAAATCACTTTGATGTTGTGCAATTAATAGGCCAGGTACTATTGTAGGATGTAGAAAAGCCTCTTTACCAGGTAAAACATCAATGAAAAATTGGACCTGGCACATCTGACATCACTAGTCCCAGAAGAAGGCACCACTCACTTGTTTTTCCTGGCATTGCTGTACCTCTGCATAATCAAAACTTCTGGTTTCTGTTAAAAATGCAATTTGTCCATCCATTCTCTATAGATTAGCAATAGTAACAGAGCCATGTTATATACTTCTTGTTTTTCCATAGAAATGCTATTTTCAATCTGCTATATATTTATAAAATCTATCATGTATATCTTTATGTATATTTCTCTACAAAGAATTAAAGAATTTTTACGAATAGATGTCATGGGATTCTATCCAAGTATTTAGATACATAACATATTCTTAAATTTAATTTAAATCCATTTGTCCTTATCCACAGAAATTTTCTCTTAATATCCAACTTGAATCTTTTCTGCTGCAGTTGATCCACAGAATTTAAACAAGACATTGCCTTTATTTTTTGTGCCACACTTCAAACGATTTGAAATTTGTTCTCATGTCTTCAGTAATTTTTTTCCTTTTTCCTTAACAACACCATTTGTTCAGATTTCTCCTCTTAGCAACATTTTCTGGATCTCTGACCAGTCCCTGATACTGCTTTTCTCAGAACTGTTCCAACCTGTCCATTTTTCATAAATTCAGGAAACTGTATGAGGATTTATTGTTGGGGCTTGTTTTGATGGAGTGCACTGGAAGTATAACTCTATACTTTTATTCAAACATCAAGTCTGCTGCTTCAATGAAGAGCCAGACATGTGTTATTTAGTGTTATCAATTGATTTCTCCCAAGTCCTGAAAGTAATTGCCCTAAATACACTCGTAGAATTCATCCCCAAAATAACCAAATACCATATAAAAGATGCTGGTGTTCTCCTGACAAGTGTGATTCATGAGGAGCAGCAGTGAGATGACTGGAAATTTTCCCAGCCAAAGTGATTACAGTGACAACCTCACTATATGGGATGAACTGACAGAACAGCTGGTTTTACATTTACTCTTTATACATGCACAGCTGGCAAGCACCATCTTCTGGATAGATGGATGTCTGTTTGTTTCAGGGGGAGATAACATATTTGTCATGCATCCGCTGTCATCTTCTGAGAATATGCATTGCAATAAATATTAAACATCAAGCTTCCAATTATCAGAGAAAAAGGAATTTTAAGCCTTAGTATGTGGTGTAGCCACAGTTACAGCTTGAAACACTTGTTACTGGTGCCATTCTGCAAGGCTTGCTCAAACGTTATCGATAGGGACAGACTGAGATTACTGACAGTAATGGAAACGATCTTGGCCTGGGGAAAAAAGGATGGGGGAAATCTAGAATATGAACTGTCAAGACCTTCAGCTGTTTTCGTGGAGTCACTTGGGCACACGCTCGCCCCAGTGGCACTGCATGCACCTCTCACTGAGGAGTTCCACTGCCTTGCACAGAAGGTGAATGGATGCACATACTCCATCACCGAAGACAGCTAACATAAAAACAAGGAATCAGAGAATAATTTGGGCTGGCAGAGATGTTTAAAGATCATCTAGACCAAACCCCATGCAATAAGCATGGGTCTTTTTTACTAGATCAGGTTGCTCAGAGCTCTGTCCATCCTGGCCTTTACATGCTAGGTGTGCTCCCTAGTGTGGTCTGCAAAGCCACAGTTGAAGCAAGCGACACACTACAACAGTGACCACACCTGTCCAAGTATAAATTACTCTCATAGTGGGATGTTTTCTCTCAAACTACAAGATCTTTGAGGTTCTGTCTTTGGTAATTGATTACTAGCATTACTGCACTTTGGGTGCAATCACCATGCAAATGATTTATAATCATTTCTATACCTTTAGCACTAAAACAATGTGAAACCTGCCTGTATTCACAGTTCCACAGGTCTTTCAGAAACACAGCCCTCCTGAAAGCAGCTAGTAAAACTATCTCTTTTTACCTGTGTGTTTTCTCTGGAGAGCAGAAATGCCTTCATGGTTCATTCTCATTTTATTTAATACACGTGGTAAAGCTTGCGAGGTCACAGGGATTTATGCTAGCAGATTTGGCGGCCTTTTAATATTTACTTAGGCTGTAAAATATAATTTGAATTTTAGAAGTATTTGTCATTGTATCTAAGATGGATAAAGGTATGTTTATTATAGCTGTATTTGCTATGTGTGATTTACATTGTTATATGTTGACTTTTCATTTCCTCAAATGTCACAGTTGCATTTTTTTGTCTTTCTAACTTCCTCGAAGTATTGAAAGTTAAATATTTTTTTCACACTGACGGCAATCAAATATCATTGCAAAGTGTTAGGGCTGCTATATCTACTGAGCAATGATTTATTTTTTGAACAATACTTCAGGATGCAGATCATATTGAGTGCCAACACATGTCATGTGCAGGACAATCAGGGGATCAGGCCCAGCCAGCATAGGTTTGTGAAATGCAAGTCCTACTTGACCAACCTGATCTCCTGCTATGACAGTGACCCACTTGGTGGATGAGGGAAAGGCTGTGGATGTGTCCACTTGAAGCCTTTAACACCATTTCCCTCGGCATTCTCCTTGAGAAACTGGCAGTCCATGGCTTGGACAGGGGCACTCTTTGCTGGGTTAAAAAATGAGCTCTGTCTGGTCCAGAGAGTACTGCTGAATGCAACTAAAACTAGCTGGGTGCCAGTCACAAGTGGAGTTCCTCAAAGCTCAGTGCTGGGGACAGTCCTGTTTAACATCTTTATTAACCACATGGAGGAAGGATCAAGGGCACCCTCAGTCAGTTTGCTGATGACACCAACTTGTGTGCAGTGTTGATCTGCAGGAGGGTGAGAAGGCTCTGCAGAGGAATCTGGGCTCTCTGGATTGATGGGCCAAGACCAACAGTATGAGGTTCAACAGGAAGTGCCAAGTTCTGCACTTGGGTCACAACAACGCCAGGCAGTGCTATAGGCTGAGTAAGAGCATCTGGAAAGCTGCCAGGTGGAAAAGGACCTGGAGGTGCTGCTTGACAGCAGCTGAACATGAGCCAGAATGTGCCCAGCTGGCCTAGAAAGCCAATGGCAGTCTGGCTTGTATCAGAAATAGCATGGCCAGCAGGACCAGGGCAGTGATTTTCACCCTGTACTCAACACTGGTGAGGTCACACCTTAAGTCCTGTATCCATTTTTGGGTCCTTCTGACAAGAACGACATTGAAGTCCTGGAACATGTCCAGAGAGGGGCAGCAGAGCTGGTAAATGTCAAAGCTGGAGCTCAAGTCTGATGAGGAGTAGCTGAGAGAGCTGGGCATGTTTAGCCTGGACAAAAGGAGGTTCAGGGGTGATCTTATCTCTCTCTGCAACTCCTTGAAAGAAGGTTGTAGCCAGGTGGGGGTCTCTACCTTCTCCCAGGAGACTGGTGATAGGTTCTATTTTTTAACCCAAACCTATTCCACCTCCCTCAAGGCCTCTTCCCAATAGTACTGGCTACAAAATCTTCCCACTATCTGCAGGATTCTTATGAGTCCGTGCTTCCTACCCATGATTCCAATATTATCAACTAATACACCTGCTATGAAAAAGCTTCCTACCAGTCACACTCGCCCTATGCCTGTGACACACTAGTATGCCAGTTTGCTATGCAAGCCTACCACCACACCAACAGGTGAGCCACAGGAAATGTGCCTGAATGTCCAAAGGGTCACTGTGATAAAGTGAACATGGAGGTATACCAGCCCTCTCACTTCCCAAGACTTAGAAAAGTAGGAATCGAACCTACACAGAAGGGATCAAAGCCCTTCATATTCCCCTTATATTATTTTCTAGGAGGGTAAGCTAAATAAGCTATCAGGCCCATACCCCAAAAATGATGGTTCAACCTCTTCCTCTACTAATGAATCCCCAAGCAAGATTGATTTTTATAATTAGTCTATTACTAGGGACTACCCTTATAATCTCTAGCAATCACTGAATCGTGGCCTGAACTGGCCTCGAAATTAACACACTTGCTCTTTTGCCCCTAATCTCAAAATCTCAACACCCGTGGACCACTGAAGCCACAACTAAGTATTTCCTGGTTCAGGCAGCTGCTTCAACTCTAGTTCTATTCTCTAGCATGACCACTGCATGATACACCAGACAGTGGGATGGTTTAGATTGGATATTAGGGAAAACTTCATCATGGAAATAGTTGTCAGGTGTTGGAACGCGTTGCCCAGAAGTGTTTGAATCATCATTCCTGAGGGCACTTGTTGCACTTAGGGAAATGTTTCACTCATGGGAAAGGTTTAGTGCTGGACTTGACAGTGGTGGTTTAGCAGTAGGGTGATCTATCCCAATGATCTTAGAGGTCTTTTCCAATGTGTGATTCTGATTCTGCTCTATGATTTTGTCTCTGTTGTCAGTGTAGTATGATTCAGCACATCTAAAAGTGTCATTGCATAATTAACTCAAGATCTATGTTTACACTATATTAAACCAGCAGCCTGAGAAGTGAGCATAAACAGAACCTCTCCTTATTTGTTTTGAAAAACATCCATAAAATAACCTTCCTGGTGTTCTTAAAAGATGGTCTAGATACAGCCAAAGAGTTTATTCTTTTCCCCAGAGCATAATTATCCACTTTTTTTTTCACATTCTCCCGTCTAGTTATATGGAAGGCAACTTGTTTATTCAATGATGAGGTAATAGTTTTTAGATCTTAAGTCATATATGTGGAAAGGTTTCTAATTTTTTATATGTGTGTTTAATATACATGAATATACCACATAAACTATTTTCATTTATTTTGACACAATTTTGTTACATTGAGTCACAGTAGTAAGTTATGTAAATAACTTATTTCTATGTCACCACTATTAAACTTTTTTACCCTCTTTTCATCGGCTATAAGCTTTATCAGCAACAGTCTTTACTGACTTTCAAATCACAGCCTTACCTATTGAATGGCCACAGCCTTTCATAAAAATGGATCCAGTGAAATTCATGCCTGTTTTATGCAGGAAATCAGAACCCAGCAACATAATCTTTGTAGAGGAATATCAAATACTAGGCAGAGCAAATGTATCATTTGCTACATCTCTGCCTCCTCATCCACAGACAGTGAAACTCCTTTGGATTATGCCTGTACAACTTTATGTTCTGTACTGTGCCTTATTTCTGTGTCTCTGAATTTTGGGCGAAGAGAGTTTCTCTTGCTAGGTGTATTTATGAGCTCAGACTTTGGACCCTTTCAGCCAATGCTGAAACAGCAACAGGCAACAACTGAGCACTCGACCATGTAGCAAAGCAAAGCACACCAGCTCTTTGCAGGAAATCTCCCCTCCCATTAGTTGCCATTTAGATTGGTCATGGATTAAATGCCACAGTTCAGCACTTAAGTAAAAAAGGTGTATTTTTCAAAATTGATGAAGGCCCATAGTTTCCACAAAATTCAGAGAATTTTCTGACTTTTTGCTATTTCTGATAATGTGATCTCCTTATGTAGCTGCTTAAGTACAAACTGAGATGCCTGTAAAGCATTAGTTTTGCCTGCTAATCAGCCAAAATAAATCAATAACTCTTAAAAAACACAGCATGAACACAAATATTTCCAGTACAATAAGTGGCTAAATGTTTTCAGGATTAAGAATGATATAATCATAGAATGGTTTGGGTTGGAAGGCACCTTGAAGATCATCTTGTTCCAACCCCCTGCAGTGGTGAGAGACACTGTCCACCTGACCATGTTTCTCCAAGCCCCATTCAGCCTTGGACACTGCCAGGGACAGGGCAGCCACAGCTTCTCTGGGCAACCTGTGCCAGGCCCTCACCACCCTCACAGGGAGGAAAAATTGCTTGTACAGACCTAATGTTTTTCACACATAGCCCAATCCCCCATGAAACAGCCAAAATATGTGGAATCTTAGGACATTGGCATAAAATTAACATTAATAGTACGTGTTATTTACTGAAAATAAAAAAGAAAATATTTACTTGAAATTTTTGTTTCTTTTTTTTCTTTTTTTGCCTTGCAGTCTCTATTGTGGGCAGAGATAACATTTGAGAAACATCTATGCTAGAAAAAATATAACACCAAAGACATCTAATGGTAAGGTTGGGAAGTCAAATGACAGATGCTTGAGAAGCCAAACAGCAAGGGAGTTTGAGAGTTCAGACAGCAGATGCACGGCAAGGCAGAAGGAGTCATCTGAGAGAACACTTGCCATTTTTCATGCACCTGTTAAATTTTTGAACTATAATATTTCTATATGTGAGGGGATGTGAGGAGGAAAAACCAAAACCAGAACCCCAAGGGGGTGACAACTTAGGTTTTTTTTTACTCGGGACTAGCAGCCTAGTTGCCCTCCTGAAATCCTCAGTGTAATCAAATGAAGCAGCTGTTTGCACTGCTGGATCTATTCAGACTGGGAAAAAAGGGGTAAACACTTCTAATGCAAATATCAGCCTTGCCTCTCTACACTTGCTGCAATGATTCTGTTATTTAGCCACTTATGGTGGCAACTGGTGCAGAAAATCTCCAGAGCAAACAAGGCTTTAATTAATAATCAGTTATTTTCCACAATAAGTAATTGGGAGGAAGCTCAGTTTAATGCTTAGGCTTGAATATATCTTTGTGGTCTGATAAAGAAAGTGGTTTACTCAACTGCTTTATTAATATTTCCTCTATATCTGCATGTCAAATTTCAGGATAAGGCTATGTTTTTCATAGCTTTGATAAAGAGGAGGAATAGAAATGTGAAGTGGTACTAGTCATTAGGATGTGTTGGCTTATTGGAAAATCCAATGACTGAAAATTTTAATGACTTTTCACACTAAATATAAATAATCCCTAAAGGGAAGTTGACATTGCTATGAATGCTTGCTTCACAAGCCCATAAAAATTGGAAGATTGTATCTAGCACATTACAGGAAATTCTTTTATTCCTCAAAGCCCTGAGCATTGAGGCATAACATTAGAATACAGAAAATATGTGTCTGTATAAACTGAAGCCTTCACTTACAAATGTCTCAAAGTTCATAGTATAAAGTAGAAGAGCTTATTTCATACTTGGAATTTTTTCCATGCTATCTATATAAACAGTAATCAAAAATTATGGCTCTGATGAACAAATTTTGTTATATACAGATTAAAGTATATAATTTAATGGATGCATTAGAAATTGAGAGATCTTCATGTTTGATTATTTCAAGTTCAACTCAAGGATAAAGTTTCCATCCTTTTTTGTTTACCTGTATCACTAGACACAAGTTTCTCTGTTTTATTGACCCTGATCCTATGATAAATGAAGTTAATGAAGATAATTTTGTGTCATTAAAGGGAGTAGTGGATGGGACTATACCTTTCCTGTTTGTATATTTCTTCTGGGTAGCTTCCCCTCTACCAGGTGAAAATTCATATGACATTGTAAAATTGTCTCATAATTCTTCAGTATCTTTTGGATTGTTTCTAGTTGTGATGAATAAACTCTTTGAAAAGTGTAATCAAATAGCCAATTCACCATAAAGACACATGAGAGAATGCATGAAAATGTGTTACTCAGATTTATGCTAAAAAATATCTTCTCTAAATATCATCTCATTTTGTCAAAGGAATGTTGGGTTTTTTTTTCTTTTAATATATGCTGCATTTCTGTTGTCTTTAAAGCTATGCATATATAGCATTTAATATTTTTTTTCTTATAAGCTGTACTTATGTCTATTTTGACTTTCACTTCATTTTTTATAATCTTTTATGCAGTATAATAAGTGTGATAGAACAAAGAAGCAGTTTAAGATACCCGATCAATGTTTTTCAAAGTATATGTTTATGTATATCAAGCAAATATTTTTTAGCACACAATTATGGGAGTTATCTAAAAAACAGAGCATCCCTTCTGTTCTTGAGTGGGTTGAAATCTCTAGCAAGTGACTTCACCCTTCTTTGTCAAAACTAAAAATGTGGAAAGCAAAGTTCTTCCCATGTAACATCGTCAAGACTCTGTTCACTAAGTAACCCTCATGACAGCTACTCAAAATAACTGTCTAAACTTTCCTATCCTCCTTTTAAACACACAGGAACAGAGTTTAAATTGCTTTCAGATAAGCCAGATTTGAATGCAGATGTTTCACTTTCTTGCTCCCACTCTCATGGTTTGTTCTGCAAAGAGCTGTATATTTTCAGCTTCTCTTCCGTGGTACCTAATTAATTTAGAAATTCTTTAATAATACCTTTTTTTTAATGGCACAAATTCACTGTTTCCTAAACCATACACCTCTCTGAAGTATACTGGAATTGTGACAGAAGGGGTAGAATTTTTTAAGCAAATTTTGGGGATAGATGTCAAGCTGTCAGACTGCTGGTCACAGCATTTGCTTTGTGTAACTCAGAGGTCTCAAGTTGAAAGGGAACTGTCTTGGATAGAAGGAGTGCATGGTTTTCTTTCACAGATATTCCCAAATATTTACTTTGTTCTTATATCTACTGGCCATTCCAAAACTAGCTTTGTGGAGGTGAAATATGTTCTCTATCAAAAGCCAGCAATAAATCAGGGTTCATCAGCTTGACAGCTGCCTGTACAAGTAATGCTGTTACTCATGTGAACTGCATGAAACCATAAAGATTAAAAGTTGAAATTATTTAAAGCATAAAGGTTTTAAATGCCACCATCAGGGAAGAGTTCACTGGAAGGACAAATCACAGGTTTGCTCTGATGCAGACCTTGGGCAGTGGAGGAAAGGCAGAGAAACAAAAGCAGTGCTGTAATTAGGAGGGATGCTCTTCCCAGCTAGTCCATCACTGCCATCATGCACTGCATGATTCAGAATATGATGAAAATAGATCAGGTGAATTGCAACCAAACTGTAGCTATTTTTCTTCAGGAAAGGGAGACTTGGGTGCCTGTCTTAGTTGGAAATATCTACAGTGTTGATGCCAAATGTTGATGCCAAATGTTAAGTTGTGCCGATTTGTTTAAAAAACATAGAAAATATACAAGATATGATATTTCACCAAAACTCAGTTACTAGGCTCCCAGGAAGATACAGGATAATCCAAGGGTTGCTGCCTCAGTCCCATCAACTCAATCGGGCATTTTCACTCCAGTGCTGTTTATGATATGCTTTATTCTTTCTTTATTTCATCCTCTGCCACACTTTCCTGTACTAAATGCATCTGTTTTTCCACTAATCAGCTCCTATGGGACTACCCCTTTCTTTCCATTATTTCACTATGAAAGAATTAATAATCTGCTTGTAAATAATGGCTTGCTTTTAAAGCAAGCTTATTCATTATGCTTTTATGTTTAAAAAAAACCCACCATATTTTACCCATGTTGTCTGTTAAAAAGAGAAGTCTGAGAAGTCTAGAAATTATTCTTAATCCTAATTTTTAAAGATTTAAAATTTATCCATGTTCCTTTGGAGGAGAAAACAAATTTTTATGTGAAAGATTGTGTACAGGTGATACACAAGAAATTTTGTTTCAGTGATTTGGGGAATGAAAATTAAGAAAAAAATGAAGGGATGCCCAAGTAGCTCTGATACCTAAAGAAATTCACAGAAATGCAGGAGACCCAGATGAGCTACATCAGCAGCGAGCTTGTTGGCTGTCCTCAGTACTTTTTGCTGGAATTATCCAAATCTCTATCATTAATTAAAGATTCATTAGACCGTGAAATCACCTTGTATCCCAGTGGAGTAGGTAAGATACCTAGAATGGGAGAGATTGAATAAAGTTCCCATCCTAAAGAAAAAGATTTCCACACTTAATTAGTATTACAACTTGACTACTTGCTATTCTGAGAAGAGTAGCTGTCTTTTTGTACATTTTACCAGAAATTCCATCCTGGACCAAAGGATCAGTTTCAATTAATCAACATTTTCCAATGAAAAATTTCCCAAAGGACATTTAAAAACCATGATAAGCTCTTAGAGTTAGTTATTGGCCTGTCCTAATCATTTTCAGAAGTGTTATACAGAATATTTAATACAGATGAGAATAATTAACACACGAAGCAATAGATGAAGTTCATGTAGGGTATAGATATTATATGAATTCAGTAGAAATTTTATCCAAGCTCAAAATTTAACATTACTGTTAAAATTAATTTCATGCCTTTTATAATCTTCTATACACTTATTTTAGGGTGGTATGAAAATTGCCCTTTGGAGGTGCCAGTCTCTCACCAGTGTCAGGAGAGAAGCCTTAGATGACTAGCCTAGATAAGGTATGTAACTTTTGGATTAAATCCACTCCACATAATTATCTAAGAAATGCTTAAAAAGACTCAAAATGTAAGAATTCTGAAAAGTGAGTCCCGCAAAGTGGGAACTTCATTTTAAGAAAGTGAGGTGAGGGAGCATAAAATGTCCTTTTGATGAGTTCTTAGGGTTATATCTGAAAGATAGTTAAACTACAGTGAACTACATGCTTGCTAGCTCATTATTTCTGTAGCTGTAGACATAGATTTATTTTTTTTCTGAGGAACTCTTGTCAGAACAATGAAATAAGCAGCCTACATAAATTCTCATCCAAAGAAAGCACAAATAGGGAACTTTATAACACGCAAAATGAACGTGGTCAATAAGAAGAGGAACCTGTCCTTGCAATCAATAAGAGATCTTGAGGCTATCTGAAATCTAATAACTCCTCCTGCATTGTCACAGACCAGAATAACAGGGTCAGAACTGGGCAGAGTATGACTTCTTCCTTCAGTGGAGGTCATGCTGATCATAATACTTTTATTATCCTGTTGTTGTGGATCATCTAAAATGATCAGTGTGACCATCTCTTTGGTTTCACCTCTGAAAGGTCCTTAGGGGAGGAAAAAAGGAGTTATCAAAGCTATCTCAAAGAAAATAGATTTCTTTTTCAAATGGCTTAATCATCCTACTTGCTAGAAAAGCTTTTAAGATATAAAAACGATCAGGCATTTATCTTTTTGTCAGCTAAGTGTATGCTATCGAATACTATTATGTAAATATGCATCATTGCAGTACAGCTACTAAATGTAGCATGTAAATTATAACAAACAGCCTTCAAACAGCTAATAATTAACTCCTGAGTGCTCTCAGCACCTTGCCCACTTATTATTTACTGAAACTTTCTAACTCTGTTATGAAATTTTTTTCCTTTGTGACAAGAAATAGCAAGGTGTTCTACCCTCTTTTGCTGATGTGCTCATTTCCTCCTTCCACTGTGTAAAAATTGTATGTATATATCTGTATGGACATGCAGAACCTGTGGTCAGAATGAGGTGCTATGATCCAAAGGTGCACTGACATCATGAGTGAGAAGTGATGAAATAACAGTATGCCAGATCCTAAATATCAAAGTCTCAGTCATGTTTCAGGGGAACTCAAGAGGTCTCTAGTTCAAGCTACTGCTCAGAGCAGGGTCAACAGTGAGATCAGACCAGGATTGGATCTTCCCTCCAAGGATGGAGACTACAAATCCCCTCTGGGCAAGCTGCTCCAACCTTGACTGTCCTGATAGCAAAGATGTTTTTTTCTTTTATCCAGTTGCCCTTCACTTTTATTCAATTATGTCTCTTGTTCTCTCACCACAGAGTGCATTTTAAAGGTTTATTTCTTAAATTCTGCATTTTCACGACTTACAAGATGCATATTCTTGATAGCAGGAATATACACATTTACAGCCTACCTACATGTTCTTTGATACTTTTAAAATTCTAATTTCTTTTAAATTTTTTTGTTCAACTCCCTTTATGAAGTACAAATAAATGATACACCTGTGAAAATGAATCTTGCTTTTACCAGGAACTTTAATAATCATGTAGTACAGTGTCTCAGTAAAAATTTACACAGCTTCCACCAATTGCTTGCAAATTGCTATCTCAAGAATCCTTTGCAGTGAAGGATACATCTGTATCAGACTGCCTCAAGCATAAAGTGGCATTTCTCCTAGTGTAAGTTTGCATTCTGAAATTAATTGAGTCTTTATTCTAAGATGTTACCACTGCTTCGAGAATCTAGAAAGTTTTCAGGTAGAAAAAAATCCACTAATTTCAAAGGCATTTTGGAAAATAACCAGAAAAAAAAAAGCAAGCCTGCTTCATGTTTCATCTGAGTCTCATTTAAACTTGGATAATTAGCTATCACAGTGGTGATAATCTTTATTTTCATCAGTGTAAATGATGTAAAACCAAAACTCCAAAGGTTTTTGCTATATAAAATATTACCTTAAGGCAGTAGTTTTATTGTTAGGTGTGGAAATACTCCATCCCAAGAGACAATCAGAGAAGTGCTCTGCAAAGGAAAACAACACAACTGAGACAGCTCACTGGAAAGCAGTGTGAGGTCCAGGAGTCACAGATTAAAAACAGGTTATTCCTCCCGTTTGAAAGTGGGGAATATGCCCTTCCCTGCTCCAAAACGAGAAGTGAGTGAACACCATGATGCTGTTTCAACACGTGCCATGTGCCCACCACCAGCACTCAGACTTCTGAGGGCTGTCACATTCCTTTCAGGCTGACACACAGATACTCTTCCAGACACAAATGTTTCACGCTTATAGTGAGGATTTTCACTGAACCTGACACATTTGCTTTCTTCCTTAGGGTGATCTAAGATCTTTGCATGCCCTGCAGGGATGCATGTACATGGCAGTTCAGCTCAGAGAGAGTGTGCACCACCGATGCAAGTGCTTGCTTACTTTGCTTTCCTTCACATTGGGAAGCAGTTTTGGATCCTTCAAAATGTAATTATTTGTGATGAAGGTAACTTGAAAGATGTACAGCCAATGCCCAACTACTAACAGACCAATACTGGTGCAGACCCTCCAAAATGCCTGTAGTGAGTCTGACATAGCACCATGCCTTGGACACCAACACCAGCTCTCTCCTTCCTTTGGGGTGATATAAAGACTTGAAAGTTAGCTGAAGCATTTGTCAGGTAGAAGAGAAAGAGAAGATTTTTAATGAACATTCTCTTTTGTTTGTTTATTTATTTTTTTAAGATGCACAATCCTGGGCCCTTGGATACTTAGATTAGTTCTACTTAAGTAAATTAAATAGTGCTGGGCCTGTGGCCCAGGCATTAAAATTTGGCTGTTGAATTGTTTCTCTGTTCGCTGGTACACTTTGCCCAGTTTTCTCCAGCACAGTTATAAAGCCAGCCAGAATGAGGGACTCTCTCTAAAAGGACCCAGGGACAAAGCCACCCAAGTACCCAAGGGTGTCACACAGACATAGCCAGACTGCACCAGCTTCCCTCAAAGTCAAGGGACAATCGCTGCTGCTGCTGAGGTTCCCTGTATGGCTGTAGCTCATATGGGATAAAGCACAGGCCAGGACTAAAGGGAGAAGGAAGGTGGAGGCACAGTTAAAATGGGTTTGTTTGCTGAGTCACTGAGTCACCTGTGTGTGTAACATCTGACATGCTGAGGCTTTCTCACCTGAGTAGCTGTAGAGAAATCCTAGTGCAGGAGGGCTACCAGAGACCTTACCCTGGCCCTGCTCTGCAACAGGGTGAGTGTTTTTCCCTTCTTTCACGTTGGAGCAAATGCAGAAACCATCTCAGTCAGTCAAAGCATTTTCCCTGGCATTCAGTACATCTCTAGAATAATTAGAGAATGAACTAAAAAAAAGTTCCTGCCCATTTAACAGTTGTTCAGGAACTGCAAATAATGCAGCCACCACTGGAAATTCATC
>VZTN01000560.1:38667-55412 GCA_013400515.1 Erpornis zantholeuca
TGATTTTTAGAATAGGACATTTTAGTTGTAGGCTTTTAAGCTTTCATTTTCTTTGCTGTTAGGCAAATGTTCCCTAGGCTGAAAGAGAACCAGAAATCTGGGATTGCCCATTCTCCAAAGTGTCTGCAAGGACATTTTATAGTCCTTGTTTAGAACTTGATTTTAGAACCTGTACAAGATGTGCTACAAGGGAAAATGTTGTTTTGTCTATTAATGAACTAGGCAGCCATTCCTAAAATCCCTTCTGTTTCTAATTTCCGTGACTTCATTGTGCTTTCTCACAGTATCTTAATTACTTGTTTTATATCCTCTGCTTCCCCTTCCATCCAGTTCTTAACAGACGCTGTTCTCAACTTTTATTGAGCTGAGTAAATGTGCTACACAGTCAGTGTCTTTCATTATCTGCCCAATAAATCCAAAATGATTCACATCATCTATCTTAACTCTGTTTTGCCTTTTGGGCACCACCTTTGTCAATTGATCTCTTTTAAGAGCACTGCATTTCTCTTCCCTGTTGTACTGTGTGTTCCTCCAATGATCATATTCAAACATGAATCCACTGATTCTTTTCAGTGGGAGGTGATAAAATGGAAAGGCAGAATAGAAATGTGGGTGTAAATTGATCACTCAGGGCAGAGTAGGAAGAGAGGAAGATTAGAAGGCAGAAGGGAGCATATTATTAGCAAGGATGTAGTACTGCACAACAGACTATTAATTTGAGATCTGAACTTGTGATTCCATGGGATGCTGCAGTGAATGGTGCAGGCAAACCAGCTTATATTTTTTCTAGCTCAGAGATCTCTGCACTGCACTTCATTGAGACAGAAGACAATAAAGACATGTTCAGGAGAGCACAGCTTAGGTAGGCTCTTAAAACAAAACCTGAAAAGGGAGATAATTGATTCTTATAAGCAAACTCATGACAAAAAACAACAGGGAAGGGAAATAATTGTTTAAGGCAGAGGAGAACATCACTGCAAGAACAAATAGTTACAGATCACCAAAGAATAAAATGAAGGCAGAAACTTTAGATAACATTAGATACATACACAACAATCGAGGATAAAGAACAAAAACCCAAAAGAATGAACAGCCATCTTTTAATCTTATTTTTTGTTTTCTTGCTTAAACGCCTGTGTATTTTGGATCAAGTTTATAATTCTTGATTCAGAAAGAAATCTCTCCTGCCATTTTCACAGATGCAAATACGGGAGCCAATAAATGCTCACTTTTTTATGCTTTTCCCCATCTTGTGGGTAAACATCTTGATGCCTCTATGTTTATTTTAATAATTTGTTATATGTATAATGGATATCAGTAAGATCGGTGACAAAAAAATATAGAAGGAATGATACAGAGAAAGTACACAGAGGTGGTGCACTATAATCTTCAGCTTATAACAGAGCATTTTGCCCTTTTCCAGAGAAACTTTCTTTACTGGAAAATATAACTTCAAGGCTGCTAAACTATTGACAGATTTAGGTCATAGTCAACAAATATTTCAGCAATTCAAGGGGAAGAAGAAGGATGGGTCAACAGGTTTCATGTTAGCATTTCCATGAAAAGTTCACTTTTTCAGTCTGTTTCAAAAGGAGTTGTAGGATGTGAGACTGTGGAGGAAAATTTGGGCCAGATACTTTCTTTCAAAGGAATAATGTTAATCTCTCATGTCAAAAAGGTAAAGACTGCCAGAAAGAAAAAGAAAGAGCAGTAAAGAATGAGTGCATACTGATGCTCAACTTAATTACCTTGGATTATGAAAAAATGAGCTCTATTATTTTCAGAAAATAAATAAGCCTGGGAGACATTTAGAAACAGGAGAATCACTATTTTTCTAATCCATAACTCAAATATGTTCTGCACTGTTTGTCTGCTACTTGAGAAGAACTCTAGCCAAAGATGTACATGGATCTTATACACTGGGAAATCTTTTGTATCCTTAAAAGTTGCCCTGCCTGCATTACCTGATATTGATATACAAGACCAAAAAAAGAAAACTTACCAAAACCAAAAAATCAAATGATAGCTCAAACCCTCAAATAAACCCTAACCAAACAGAAACAAGGCAATTTTTAAGTCAGACTTTGCACAAACAATGACTTCTCTCACAGCAGTGATTTCTTTCAGCAAGGACAGTAAAGTTTTACAGTCCTTATGAAGTTTAAGGGCTTGTACTGCAGAGAGAACAAAAAATACTGTCTCTGACTTAAGAACAGTCTTGATGGCTCAGTGCTAATAGTATGTGGATGTAACAGCTGGGCCACTCTCAATCTCTGTTCAGAGACTCCTACACTTACCCTTTTTCCAGTATAAACAATGCTAGTGTGACAATTGAGCCGCAATATATATCCCATTACATGTGTTATGTTTGGATTTGAGTAGCCTGGGCAATAATTTATCTTCAAGTGGGGGAAGGGAGCAGAAGTACTTTATCAAAATTTTCTCTCAATTCCATCAGTGCTTGGCTGACTTGGACTTAATTCAGATCCTATTTTAGTTTCACATAACTTCCCAGATTTCTACTTCTGTCTTATTCCATAGGGCTCTCTCTATGGCAGGTCATATCTTGGGTCATTACATTTCCCTCTGGGCAGCAGCAGACGCTTTCTTCTATTTGTCTTATTCAACTGCTGTGAAGTTTGCCCATGGGTAGCAGGAGTTTATTACTTTTTTTGCCCAGTGGGTGGTTTTTTTTCCTTTCTCAGCTGCACCATGCCAGTGTGCTGCTAAACTATCAGAACTCCCGCTTCATTTGTTTCATTTAGAAGCCTTTTGTACGTTTGTCTTTGCCAGAGCATCCACAGAATTATTCTCAGTCATATCCTGACTATAATCCTCTGTATTAATGGTGTGCACTATCTGTTCAGCTCTCTGCTGCTTGACCCTTGCCTTGAGCTCTGTTTATTTCTGGTAAATATTTTCCAGCATATGATCTCGAAGCAAAAATTAGGTTAATGCTTGTATTTTTCATAGTATACATTTCCCACTCCTCCCTGTCTACTTAATGGATTTTCCAATTAAAAGGGACCTTCCTGGCTATTTTATCTGACCCCCTGCATTACAAGGCTAAAGAAAGCTGCACAGCAATTGCATGGCAATGCAATGACAACAGCCCATCTTTTTTGTCCTTCAGCTTTGAGCACAGCACATATACATGCTGATGTTTATTCTTACTCAGCCACTTGAAAAAAAGGACACTCAGAATTTCAAAGACACTTGGAAATAGATACACACAAAAAGTTAATGTTTATGAACAGGGCAAGATTGCATGGACTATCTTCTGAGCACCCCCTGTATGTTTTCATTCTTGGACAAAGACTTTACAGGGTGATTATGCCATGCAATAGCTTTCAAGCCACTGACACATTTAAAAGGTGCAGCAGCTGAAGAACACTGCTATATTCCATGAAAGTTTGCTTTGTGTTTCAGAACCTATCACTATCATTGTGTGTGGTAAGCATATCTCAAAATGTGTCCTTTCACTGATCTTTATGTCTCCCTCAGGGTAAAGAGAGAGCTGATCAGTTATAGATACACTTTAATATGGAACTTTTACAAGAAGATTCCTATTCCCATCTCTTATAGGGTGCACATTCAATCAAATGCTTAGAATGGTAAAAATATACCAATTTATATTTAAATGCCAGTGCATTAAGGACTCATACCTCCAGAGTCCTGCAAAATTGGCACCAAATCTGGGTGGTTGCAACTTCTGACATCCCTTTTAAAAATGAGCAACTGTTTGCCAATTGAAAAATGATCTGGAATATGTGGTGAATTTGCCAAGACCTTAGATCCTATTAACTTTCTACATTATGCATCTTAGGAAAATCTGGATTTGGGGGGTTTTGTTGTTCTTTGATAATTTTTTTTATCTAATTACTTCCAAGCAAGATTTTTCAAGCCCTCTAAATAATATATTTTATAAGTTTCTAACACAGTTATTTCATCATTTTACTACTGGGTGAGACTGTCCCTTAAGGCTGGTGGGACCATCCTGTGGGATGCAGGATGGTCCCATGCAGTCACTGTGGATGATGTAAAAGGGTCTTCTGACTGCTCAACCCATAGCTCTGATGTCCATGTTAAAACCAACAATGATCTTTCACACTTACAACTAAATCCTGTTATGCAGGACCATAGCAGAAGTGGGGAGGCTGAATTATTGTGAATGTCTGCTAAAAGTGTATGTTGTCCTTTAGGCTGTTATTAGAAGGGCAGAATGGAGTAATCATTTCCAATATCATTGCTGGGCCAGAACGATGTAAATTAGAACGTTTCCTCCAGTGCAGTATTATGCCCTCATTCTTAAATAGCCAATAGAATAATTAATTGCTAGTCCATTAAGAAGAGAGTTGCAGTGAATTAAAGCCTAACTAATTACCACAGAATACATTGAGGCTGAGACTCTTAGACACTTAGTTCTTCTTGCTTTTTATAAGTGTATATTTGATTCTATGTTACCTCAATTGCCTGAAAAATGCTTTTTTGGTTTCCCCTTGTATATCATGATAAACCATCTTCTGTGTTAATTTTTATTTTGGAGATATTTGAAGCATACAGTTGTAAGCAGAAAGTTTCTGCTTTTCAAAAAGGGATTTTTTTTCCCTTGGCCATAAATTCCAGCAAACCTTTTCTTTTGTATTTTTCAGGCTCACGTGCTCTGATAAGATGCCCTGTTCTTTTCTGCCATTAGATTTCTTTGTGGGTAATGGCAAAGTTGAAAAAAATCTATATTTCTGAGATGTTTGTAGGTCAGAAGAATAGATGGAGAAATCAGAAAAGTTGCAAGATGGTGTGAGATTGATCAAGCAGAGTTCCTTCCTGGGATAACACTCTGCCATTCACTGTTGCTATTTCCTTATAGTTTTGACACTGTGCTGTGAAGGACATTTATTCCTATAATAATATAAATTTAATTTATTTATTGACCTGAATTCTGTACACAGTCTTTCCTTCTTTAGCAGTTTATTTCATAGTGGGTATTTTTAAAAATAAATACTGAATTGCAATATATTTTAGGCATTGAATTGTACACCTTTAAAGGCTGTAATCTTTATATAGACAGTCTCCTAGGGTGAGAGAGGTCTGTTCCTCTGTGATGTTTAGAAATTAATAATCAGAATAAGCAGAAGCAAAAGAGGAGCAAGAATTACATATATACAACTATATTTTCTTGGGAGAACTTTTTGAAAAGGTAAAACAAGTTATATGAATGACTGAAACAAATAACTTTAAGAAATTTAAAAAGTTGTTTATTAATAGCTTATAATAAAATAACAAGTCATATCCTTTCTAGAAAATACTTACATCTCCAGTGGGTATTAATGCTGAAGATCTACTGACATCTTCAGATGCATCATCCTGCTTGTGTCTAGAAGCTCTCAGAAATTAGCCATCCATGGAATGATAAACTCTGTTGGGCAAGATGGATTTACTGGGGATTTTTTTTACAAGATACAAGAATACTGTCAAAAATAGTAAAGTTTGGGGTTTGGTTTTTTCTTTTTTTTTCCCTTTTTTAGAAAAAAATACAGAACAATTTTCTGTGTTGGTCATAAAATGTCATCATACATAACTTAGGTAGAAATTTTCCTTTTGCGGCTATTGTCTAAAGGCTCACAAGATATTTCTTACCCTTTCAATATTGAACTAAAGATCCAAGCAAGCTCAGGTTTCTCCACAGTCCTGCATTGCAATACTTAGACTTTTCCAACAGAGAAAGAGACTGGTGAGTTGTTCCAAAAATCCCAGTTAGGGATTTGTCCTCACTCTACAGAAGAGAAACTCTAGTCACATTATCATTGAATAGGTACTTCAAAGTCCTATGAATCAAATTATTTATGCCTTAAAAAATATCAGCAGACAAATCTTGAGTTTTAAATGTTGACACTTCTCTTGGGAAGCAGGAAGGAAGAGATCAGGTGGATATCAGTGCCAATTAAAGAGGTCAACCCTTCAAGTAGAGCATTCATTAGATTATGTAGTAGTCCATGCAAACTGTTCAGAAATGTCCAAAGCATATTTAACTATAGAGCAATACTTTCCAAAAGTTTAGAATAACTGGAGGAAAAGGAAAATTATGTTACAGAAACGTAGCACTTTCAAACAGCCTCTCCCCTTCTCTTTGTGGGATAAAAGAGGGTCTGAAGCCAACACAGTATCTGCAGGGTCAGGATGAGTTTTGACCTGTGTTGAGTTTCCCACATTATTAGCAGAGCAATAGGAATGGACAGAAAAGACATTAATGAAAGGGTGCCCTTTCATTATGTTGTTTCCACTATTACAAACACATGTCTGATAACCTGATTTTGCCCTCAGTTTAGTATATTGAGCAGAAAAAAAGAAATCAATTAAATGATGGTGAGAGAGAGAGAAATATGTATGACAGCAGCAATGGAAAGAAATCCATGTACTCAGTGTTGTCTTCTGAATTCTACATTTGGGAAAAATATTCCTGTTGGATGAATTCGCAATTTCATTGTCAAAACATGAACTGTAGAAAGGTCTTGCTTCAGAAAGTACACAGTGTTTCAGGTTATGGAAGTATTCCACTATATCTTACAGGGAATTAAAAGACATAAGGGACAGGACCTGAAATATGTCCCCATACTGAACTCAGTAATCTCAGATATAAGATAAGGCACTTAATTCTCTGTAGATATAAATATGGATGCACCATAGGTAAAGATCAAGTGGAATTGAAATAGCAACGGTGCTGGAGGCCAGAGCAATGGCAGGGAAACCACTGGATACAATATACTAGATGAGTTTACAGGGGACATTTAGCCTGTTCTACTGTGTCCCAACCAAACTTAACTAAGGGAAATTCCTTACTGACACGAAATCTGGAAATGTTTGAACCTGGGCATAAGAGTAAGAGAGAGCACCCAAGAATATAAGAGAAAAAAATGTTAATTTCACTGCAGAAATGAACCCAACTAATGTCACATTTCTATCTGCCAAACATTTCTGACAGGAAATGTGACTTAATGGTTATATAACTACTTATTGGCCATGAGTATGTATATAAGAAAAATTATATCTATATAAATATCTGTATAATTTAGGCTAGAACAAGCCAACTTTGGGTGCAGGGGGGACAAATAAAGAGGGAAGAGGAAATTCCAAGTCTTACACCACAGAGCCCTTCTTGAGAACTATGAGTTTGTTTAGCAGGAGGATGCTTATATAATCCTGTCCTCCCAGTAGACAAAAGATGAAGAGAGTGAAATATTCACAGATTCTAAGTCAGACCTAATTCACTATCTCTCTTTGTTGCTCAGATGGTGCCAGTGTTGCAAAAGGGAATAGGAGTGGGAAGAAGAATGCAGGATAAAATTGTTTTAAGATAGTAAAACCTTCCTTGATGTCATTGCTGAGTCAGGGCGTGGAGCCCAAACTCCTCATGAAACCGTAGCAAAGGCACTGTGGATGCCCATTAATTTTGATTGGATGAAGACATGTCCATCTCTCTGTCTGTCTTGCCAGCAAGGCAATTTCAACTACATTATGATAATGCTGCATTACTTTTCAAAACATTCTACCAACTGAAAAATATGGCTCACCTTCCTGACAGGAGAGCAGTCCTGCTTCCCGTGCTCTTAGAGGGAATGTGTGGGCTGGACAAGGCCATGGGGGAGCTTGGCTGCCCTAAACCTGTGCCTCTTGTGGGGAAAGACCTGGGTGTGGACTGTGCCCAGGCTGCACAAACAGGAACAGACTGCATCCCTGAAAATCATTGCCAAAGAAAACCATTTCCGAGTGATTTGCTAACAGATTAGCAGATCCCAGGGCTCCCCCTGGGGACTCTGAACCTGCCACAGCAGTCGCCCCAGCAAAGGCAGTGTCAAGGGTGGGTGGATATATGTGCCTTTTGTGGGAGAATACATGGCTCCTACACACTGGCAGGCTGTGGATTAAGGGGGTATGAACTCACAGGGGAAGTCTGTGCTTCAAGACATTAGTGAATTTCTTACTATATTTATTCTCATCTGTTTTATCAATTTCTGCTACAAGCCAGAATTAATAATTTATTGTGAACTTGTTGAATTATAACTCCCTTAACTTGTGAAGAGAGAAAAGACGAATATTTTCTCTCTAGGGCAAAATCTCCTTCTTCCTTTGAGCCTGTTTCCTGGTCAGCTGAACAATCTTCCTTTGATTTTCTACCTGCTTGAGACTTATGTATTAATCCTGTGTGGCCCATGGGGAGGCATTTTATAAATGATTCAAGAAAATGTATTCAGGGAGTAGGAAAGGTGTCCATGCGAGTTTCAGCATTCTCTAAGGAATGGCCTATAAAAAGAGGAAGATCTGATAATAATAATAATTACAACCCTTCCAGACCATACTTACCTGGCTTAGTTACACTTCAGACAACACTTTCTGTGATTTGATCCATTTTTTCAGTTTTCTTTGGATTCTTTATTGAAACCTTTTAATCCATATTTTCAGTGTCAGGAAATGTGCATTATTGACAGAATTCTTTGTAAGAACATGAATGATTGTATAATTGGAGGACCAAAAGAAATAAACTCACCTTTGTAGCAAGCTGGATGGCTGCTAATATGAGTGGAAGGCAGAGAGGCAGGAAGGGTCTTTGGGCTTCCACGGAGATGTTTATTCCAGCTGTGCACGAGGAGGGTTCAGTGACAAAGACAAACCTCATGGGAAGGGTCCAGGGTTAATTTTGGGGGAGGTAGGAGCAGAGAGAGCATCAGGGACCAATAATCAGGGGGCATGGGGGCAGTGCACAGGCAGGGTTAGGGTATGGGAAGCAGTGGGGAAATAGAGAGGGGTGGCTGGGGAACAGGGGTCTGTGGAGGGACCAACAGGGCTGATGGAGGGAGCAGAACTGGGGTACATCAGCATAACAGAACAGGGCATCCTGTGAGAGAAGCCTCTTGTGTCTCCCTAACTTGGGGAGTGCCTCTCAGGGTCCTTCCCTCCCAAAAGGTCCTTGGAAACCTTTCTGTGACAAGCTCACCAGCCTCCACACTTTCTGTCTAAATTCAATTGGTGTGGAAAAATCCTTCCTGACCATTGCTGGCATAATACTAGCCAAAGCATTAACAAGCTCCCACTGTCCCTAAATATTTGACACTGAATTCTTTGTCACTTACTGTGTCCTCAGTAACTGATCATTATCAAGTAATCATCTCACTGTGGATGGTTTTAAATAATTTCAATCAGGTTTATGGAAAGTTTTGTGGTTTTGCACTTAAGGCCTTTGCTTCCCTTTCAGTTTGAGAAGGATAAGACTTTCACATTGCTTTTCAGTTAAAAGAAACCCAAAATGCACCAGTACAGGATGGGGGCCAACCTGCCGGAAAGCAGCTCTGTGGAGAAGGACCTGGGTGTCCCAGGGGACAACAAGCTGTCCATGAGCCAGCAGTGCCCTGGTGGCCAAGAAGGCCAAAAGTATCCTGGGGTGCATTGGGAAGAGCACTGCCAACAGGTCAAGGGAGGGTCCTGCCTCTCTACTGAGCCCTGGTGAGGCACACCAGGAGTGATGAGCTCCTACAATCAAAGCAGACATGGAGCTCCTGGACTGGGTCCAGTGGAGGGTGACAAAGATGATGAAGGGACTGGAACATCTCTTACAAGGAAAAAACTGAGGGAGCTGGGCCTGTTCAGCCTCAAGAAGAGATGATTGAGAGGGGACCTTATCAGAAGGGAGGGTGCCAAGAGGATGGACCAGGCTCTGCTCAGTGGTGCCCAGCAATAGGACTGAGGCAATGGGCAGAAACTGATGCACAGGAAGTTCACTCAAACATAAGAACTTCTTTACAGTGCAGGTGTACATGCACTGGAACAGATTGACCAGAAAAGTAATGAAATCTCCCTCCCTGGATATAATCAAGAACTGTCTGGACACAATCCTGTGCTGTGAGCTCTAGGATGACTCTGCTTGAGCAGGGATGTTGGACCAGATGTGGTCCCTTCCAACCTTATCAATTATGTGATTCTGTGAAAATATCAAAGCAAAACCCACCTGATGCTGATAAAATTCCTTCTGTGCAGAAATCAAACAAAACCTGCTGTATTTCATGTGGTTTGTTCAAAATACTCTATCCTCTGTATCCTGTTCTGGCACCTGGAAGTGACTCAGATCTCAGTTTGAGTTTGTGGCAAGCTTTGTGAACCTGAACACACCCATCAGTAAACAGGTCCTCACTTTAGGGTTCATAGCAAAGCCAATCTTATGCACAGCTACTTCTGAAATATATAATAGTGAGAGAAAATACTCTGGCCTTTGTTTTATTTATTAAAAAGATCAATCATTGTTCTAATTTTTTTAATGCCACATTTAGGAAAAAACTTTCACAGATAGATTCTAGATTCTAGGTATGAATATATATGCTTTCTCTCATGAAATGGGAAAATGTTTATTCCTCTTCTGCTCAGCTGCAGAAACTTCCAGGTATCTACAGGAGGATGTCATCCCACAAGTAATGCTTCATTCACTTGGGCTTAAAAAATTTTTATTCATAACACACTATAAATGCATTTATTCATTTATTTGCATTTCCCCAAACTGAAAGTTGTTTAAAATACATAACATGAAGAGTGTGGAATGTCTTCCAGAGATATGCATCTTTGGTGCTCATCCAGACATCATGCTTCATCCCAGTGATGGTGACATTTGCCACCATAGGTTAATAATTATGAAGTGTTTGGAGATCCTTCAACATAAGAACCATAATGTAAAAAATACAGAAAATTATCATTGCTGATAATGTAGTCTTCCTGAATACTTGCTCTGCATCAGCAGTATTATATTGAAAAAAGATGTTCTAAAATTTGGCCTAATGTAAGAATTAATTAGCTTTCCAAGTCACTTTCTGGCCAAGGAGAACACTTGGGGGTTGCAGGTAGGATCACTTGCTGGAGACTGGCAAAGGAGCTCTCTATATGCTTAATTGGAAATGCTTTGCCAACTCATCACTGCTTGCCCATTATGCTCAGGCTGACAAAGCAGAGCAGGAGAGCTGTCAAAACACAAACACTTTTATAGCCAAGCCAGTCACTGTGTTTTAGAGTGAGGCTAGTCAGGGGGAAAGAGTTCACAACCTCACAATAAAAATTAGCTTATAGGAACAAGCCTAATTGTTTGTTTCCCTTAGCCCACCAGCACTGGGTCTGTCTGGATGTCACTTTGGAGAACACTGTATCTTATTAACAAAATAAATAAAATCAAAGAAAGGAGTCTGTTTATAGTATGCAGGGATTATTTCCCACTCCTTGAGCTGTAGTGTAATCTGTGTACTGGTCTATTCACAGCTTGTATTTGAATCAGTGACAAAGGCAAAAGATGTAGGAATTTGCCCTTGATGTGGTGCACTGGGGGGGTTGACTTGAGCATTTTCCATTGATGCTCATGGAAATAATGTTCATAAATCACCCTCACATCAGTGGGGAAGTAGATATTTGAGCCTACCAAATGTGTAATGTGTCCAAATATGATCTTTTAATATTTGAAGAGTTACTTATTCTTCTTAAATATAATGACCATGAATTATTTGTCCACTAATTCTCAGTTTGATGTAGTTTCTACTGGGAGATGGGCTAAGCTGGTTAGTTTTGTATTTGTTTTTCTATAGCCAAACTCTTGAAAGATCTTTTAAGGGACCCCACTGAAGGTCTGGAAGACTCTGTCTACAAGGATGTCAGTAAAGAGAAGTGCACTGGTGCATTCTCAGACACTGCAGTTCATTTGTGCCTGCTCTTAAATAGTTGGGAATGTTTCTGGCATGTTGGAAACTTGTGTGACACTCAACCAAATAATTTGTGGTCTTATTTTGAGAATTAGCATGAGCTGAGGGCCATCCTCAAACAGTTGCCTAGGTGCAAACATTTTGTTCTGAAGACCAGGAGAGTTTAATAATATTGCCTCAGGCTATTTCTTGTCAAGTGAATGATCTGGAGCAAATTAAATTTTACTTGCATAGACTTAGTCTCTTTGTGTATTGTGTCACCTGTGTAATTACTAAGCTTTGCAAGACTGAGTGCATCCTGTTGCCATTAATGATGTCTCCATTTGAGAACCTTTTACAGAGACTGAAAATGTCTTTCCAGAAAGAATACAAGTAGGAATGGAGCCATAGTTCTTACAGGCTCTTTGCTGTACTAAATCTCCTTCCCAAACGCTAATATGATCAATTAGTGACAAATGTCATGAGGGGATGAAATGGATACTTTTCTATTAGACACAAGATTGAGAAAAGCAATTTATTTCAGTCCCCCTCCCAAGTGGCACAGAAGGATGGAATTCTGTCCAACTGATGGATAGACAACACTTCCTTTAAATGACTGTCTTGAATTTTTGTTCTGGATGAACCATAAAGATGATATTTATTTTTTGTGTACACCAATATCCATGTTTATTTTCAAATCACTTTCCAAGAAATAATTGGTTCTGTTACGCCCAAAGTAATTTATTCTCTATATTGCCCATTTTATCAAAACTTCAAATTATGTGAAGGCTTGGCTACCACTGATGGTTTGGGAAATTCTTGTTTTGGACTCTAGGGAATCAATCTGCTTTGGCTGCTAATTTATTTATTAATGCTTTACTCACAACAGGGACTAAATATTTAAAGTTTGTGACCTTCTTTATCTCCAGCTGCTTGAAGCTTTTAATTTTATTATTATTTTTCCACATACTGCAGAAAAAGAAAACACACTTTTAAATAGTTTTTTCCTCTCCTTTTTGCCCCTCTGTGGTTCTCCAAAAGGTTAGGTTTGACAACAGGAATATAGTCACAGATACTCTAGGCAACAAATGAGAAATGTTCTTTTGTGACCTTAATGTTGGCAAGTGATAATAACCAGTGAACCATGAAATATTCTGCAATATTGTTCAGGACTTTTCTGTTTTCTAAGATTAATTTAATGTTCTGAAATAAAATGACAATCATTTATTATTCTGTTTTACATAGCTTCCACCAGGAAGCAAATATGAAAAGCTTAATTTTCTAGTCCACTTGCAGCACTGTTCCTAGTAAAGAATCGTATAAATATGTGTAAGTATTCCTTGTTAATGTATACAATACAACCCTTTTGTTTAGCCCTGGTCAGAAATGTCTGGATTAGCACAGAGTTGGCTAATGTTTAAAAGTAGAAACTACTTTTCTCCCCTAGGGGTTAAATAGTTATAGTACTAATTATTAATACACAACAGGTGTGAACTATGCAAGAAAATTTAATTTTGAGCTACTGTTTTCTGAGAACATATCATGCTTTCCTAAAGAAGCATTTTCCCTTTTCCCTTTAAAATTTAGCTAACAGGAATTTAGCCAGCCAAACCTCCTTGCTGCCAGCTATTTCTATTCAGCAAGTAGATTAGAATAACATTTTCATCAAAGGATGCATATATAGTTCTCATATCAAGCATAGTTCATCTTTCCATGTAAACCATTATCTTTTTCTCCATAGGCAGTTGGTAAGCAAACAATTTTAGGGCTTGATAGTGCAAGTCTTCCTCATCTTGAGTAGCACTTACCCATATCAATGCTTCTATTGACTTCGGTAATACTGCTGCTCTGAAATACATCAGGCGAGTAAAGCCAGGAAAAATAAAAGCCTTTAATTTCAAGGTCAAATGGATGGGGGAAAGTAGATAGCAATATTTTTAAAGCCAGTGTGGTCTGGTTTTTTTTTTTAGTTCAAGCATGTTTGTGGTTATGCATTAGGATTTAATACTTTAACTAATTAAGGGCTAGGTTCTAAGAGAAGCTGAATATGAATGATTTTACTAATATTATATTTCTCAGTCAGGTATTTCAAGATGCTAGTCTTGAAAGTCAGGGATTGTTTATCTTGGAGTGGCACCTATTCTAAACGATATGTCCATTCCACTTTTCTGGAAAACTAAGAGTTTCCAAACCTTGGGGCATAAAATTACATGCTAGATCTTTTGTTTGGTCATCTCAGCTAATGGAGGCTTGTTTCGAGAAAGGGTGGATAAATGAAAAAGCAAATATCTACACTTTTGAATATCAGACCAGAACAAGTTGAATTACTTAAGCAGAGGCTTAGGTGCCTGGCATCAACGACTTCCAGCAATAAAAGTACTGAGCTATCTACACTTGAATTGGAGGCCAAAGACCAGGGGCTATGGTGCATCCATGTGGAACACTGCTCCCAGTGACTCTCACACTGACAGGCATTAACTGGTAGATCAAATAATCGCCAACAATTCTGGAGTCTTAAAACAAACAGATTGAAAGAAAATCCTCTCTGTTAATATTCTGATA
Organism: Erpornis zantholeuca; assembly: GCA_013400515.1. Lineage (NCBI taxonomy): Eukaryota > Metazoa > Chordata > Aves > Passeriformes > Timaliidae > Erpornis > Erpornis zantholeuca. The sequence continues at coordinate 52,929 of VZTN01000560.1, forward strand.
AGTAGCATTAACTCTGATGTGATGTGCTGTACCATGGTTTGGTTCCAGCTGTTCACACACTGCAGGCTGCTGTTTCCTGGTTTAATGGCAGTGCCCTTTCTGCAGTGTTCTGGTTAGGTAATTGTTAAAAGCAAGAGTGAAATGTTAGATTCACCACTATTAGTCATTGAAGTCTTGGCTGTCAGGAATTAGGTACAGGTCAGGAATTAGTAGCTGCTGCTACTAGATGTGCAATAAATAGTGTTTGTGTTAAGAGTCAGAGATTACTTTTGTTCAAGACATCTCTGCTCATTATATCTCTACTTGAGGAGCTTTCTTGAAGATTCACAGTAAAGCCCAAGCAAAGAGTAAATATAAAGCCAGCATACTAGTGGGATTTAAAACAAATAGAAGATAAAGGACCCTTTTTTTTTTATCTACTGAAATGGCCACAACTTGAGGTGGATAATTTACTGAATTGCCTTTCATTTCCTTGTAATATAGTACATGACATAAAAACAAGATTAGGAGCTGGGATTCAGAAGCAATGAAACAGAAGTCTGTGGGTGCTCAGTGGATATTTATACGCTTCTTTAAAACATGTTTTATCCAAGGAAATTCAAAAGGAGGCTATAGGCTATTATTCAGAAAACAGTTTTATGGCATGATCATGGATTATGCAATCATGACATGCAGTGGTTATATGTGAAGCACTCAGGTTTTACTGTGTAATTCAGTAAGTCTTCATAGTGGAGGTGTATACAAGAGAGACTAGTAAATGTATTTCCTGTATGGAGAATAAAGAATTTTGCCTTAAAGCTATTAAAATTGACATAGATAGAAACACACTGCACAGAGAGTTTGGGAGGCTGAGAGCTGAGTAAGAAAAAGATATTAATCAAAAAGAAGGGAAGTATTTGCTTATCTATTTACATTTTCCAATTCACATTAAGATAATGTTCTTTGTTTCTGTACTTTGTGACAATTTATGTTGTCATAAAAGCTCCCAGGTGTTCACCAGAGGATATGTGCAGAATGGGATCAACTGCCTCAAGGGAAACTTTCAGATTAATGTCATGGAGGTAGATTTATGTCAAAGTGTTTAAATCTTCAGGCATGTTTTCAAACATCTCTAGTAAACTCAAACCCTGTTTTGGGCCTGATGTCCATTTAGGGGTGGGTTTAGCCCTTCAGCTACTGAGTCCTTTGGACACTGAAGCTTTTATCCTGCAGTGCTGTATAACAGCCATCCACATCCATTATCCTCTACCTCACAGATTTCAGCAGGAATTTTGGAATTATGTAATCTCCAATAATAACAACCTTCAGTAGCAGGATATTTAAAAAGTGCACAGATATCATTTATGTTTATGGGTGGCAAATAATAAGATTCTGAATATGTGTATCAAAGAAAGCATAGTATCATTTTTGTTTGAAAATCTATTTCTTTGTTCCTGATAGTAACTTGTTCTGCACTATACAGTCTCTGTATGAAAACCACCACCCCTAGCAAACAGGAGATGAAAACTAATTAAAGAATCTATTTATTGCTCAAATTTTAATGATCCATATAGATTTTTTTCTAGTTTACAAGGAAGTTGTTCCTAGACCTGAGCAAAAAGTGAAGAAAATCAGGAAATTACTGCATTTCCTCTGCTAGTGGTCTTTTCTTTTTCTTTTTTCTAGGAAGAAAGAAGCTGTATTTTGCTGGAAATAACCAGATTCTTCTGAGTGGCAAATGAAACTTGTTTGTCACAGCAGAGGGCAGAGCTGAAGGTCAGAGCAGAAACTCTGGCTGCTGTGACACATTTTCATGAGTTGGATCATCTGTCTGTGATTGACAAAGACGACACTTGCAAGAAAAGGAGTGAAGGTGAAGGGGCAGCAGATCTCCTCATGGTTCTGGGGAGTGGGGGGAAGGTAAAAAGGGACTGATAGTAAGGTCCTGTGAGCATGAATATAACATCATAAAAAATAAATATCTGGCTAAGTGGCAGAGTCTGAGGTTGAGCCCTTAGAGGGGCAGGTAGAGGAACAGATGCTTTCCAATGGACTTTAATCATTTGCTGCCCCAATGGCTTTCTCTGCCACCTGCTGAGGTTCAGGTCATTTGTTTCAATGGAAATAAAGGGAATTAAAGAAGTTTGTGGTATCTGGGAATGAAAGAGAGGAATTTTTGCCATTAAAATAATTATATATTAAGAAGAGATGGTGCAATCAAGTTTGCCATAAGACTAGAATCTTGCAGCAGTATGAAATGAACTTCCAGTGGATCCTGGAATCATCAAGCCCTGTCTTGAATAAGCAGTTTCTTTGTGTTTCTTTGNTAAATTACTAAATGTTTGACGAATATCTGTTCGTAAAAGTGTGAGCAGAGATCAGCAGTCAGCGTCTCCTCATCTGCAACAATGTGTGTGTAGGTACGAAGGTGGGAGAAGGTGTAAGCACAACGAAGGACAGAATTATAGCTCAAGACTGTGACACACACACACACACACAGAGGTT
>VZTN01000564.1:2539-12643 GCA_013400515.1 Erpornis zantholeuca
CCGCGGCCGAGGCCGAAGGGGCCGAGGGAGGAGGAGGAGGAGGCGGCGGCGTGAACGGAGCCGAGCGGCCGCCGGAGGAGGCGCCCAGCGGGGACGAAGCGGCCGCGGCCGAGGCCAAAGAGGAGGAAGCGCAGGCGGGTGAGCGATGGGGGAGCTTCTGGAGGCACCCTCGGAACCGCGGGGAGTCCCGGGATCGAGTCCCGGGATCCTCGGGAGGGACCCCGGGAAGTGGGAAAGGATCTCCAGGAACTGGAGAAGAACCGGGAAGGGACCCCCAGATCCCCAGGAGGGAGCCGCAAGCTTCGTCTCCCCCTCAGAATTCGCATTTTCCACCCAGAAATGCCAATCCCGGCCTCATCCTAACCCCGGGATTTTTGGGGGGGATTTCTTTTATTTGGGAAGGCCAGAAGTTGGAGTAAAATCCCATTCGTGCTGCTCCAGGGTCGGGATTGGAGCAGGAAAATCGGGATTTTGGGGAAAAGAAAAGCAGGGAAAAGTTGTGTTTGGAGTTTCTTTGGTGGCGCGGGTTTGGGGGAAAATGAATGGAATTATCGGAATTAATGAATTCCTGGTGTTTTACTCTGGATTTGGGGGGAAAAGTCGGGGAAAATGCTTGGATTTATAATGAAAAAAATCTGGGGTGAGAAAAAAGTTCAGATTCTGGGGAGAAAGGTCTTGATTTTTTTTAATTTTGAGGAGAAATTTCCCGGTTTTGAGGGGAAGAGTATTGGATTTGGAGGAATGACACAGAGGGAAAGTGTTGGGAAAATCGGGGATTTTTTTTAAGGAGAAATTTCAGGGTGTGGGAAAAGTTCTGGGATTTGGAGAGAACGATGTTGGCTTTTGAGGGCAAGTCCTGGTTCTTAAAGCAAAATCCTGATTTGGGGGGAAAAGTTTTGAGGGAAAGGTGCTGATTTTGGGAAGATCTGTGGAGCAGGGGTTGCCATGGGACAAGTTTTTGTTTGGGATAAAGTAAAACTATTCTTGTTTCTATCCTGAATTTGGGTTTTTATGGGATAAAAGGTGGAGAACTCTCCTTATGGGATATTGGAAAAAGACTAAAACTTGTGTTTTATGGAAATATTTCCACAGTTTTGAGCTTTTGGGGCTTCTTTGTGGTCGAAGAAGCAAAAATTTGGGAAGTTCTGGTGTTCCCTTGGATCTCGTTGGATTTCATGAATTATTAAATAGAGATTATTTGGTTTGTAATTAACCAGTTCATTTTGATCCCAAGTTTTTCCTTTTTTGTGGAAAAATGCAGGGAAATTTTTCATTATTTAAGGAATTCAAGCATTTTTGTGGATTTTTTTTACCTATTCCTATATTCCAGGTGGGAATTTTTGCTTCCCAGAGTTTAATTTTGGCCACAAATCCCAATTTTCTGGTGGTTTTGGGATATTTAATCCCTTTGGATTTGTGTTTATGTGGAGGGGGAATAACAAGAAGGGTTTGGACCATTTTTGAGGAAAAAAAGTGGGATTAAAACTGGGGAAATCCATTAAAACTGCCTAATTTTTGTGGAACATTTTGGCTTAACTGATTTTTTAAGGAAAAAGTTGGAATTTTAGTTCCTCTTTACATGTGGAAAAGCTCTTAAAATTCCCAAAATTTTCATGAAATGCATTGATTTAGTTTATTTTTGAGGAAGAAATTGGAATTTTGGCAACTTTTTTGTACTCTGAAACCTGGGAATTCCATTAAGTTTTTGAAGATTTTAATGGAATGCCTCAGCGGAGTCAAAATTTTGAGGAAAAAGTTGGAAGTTTTAGTATTTTCTTAGCTTGTAAGAGCTGAAAAATCCTTTGAGAGTACAGAATTTTCACAGAATATTTCAGTGGAGTTTATTTTTAGAGGAAAATATTTGAATTTTGTTTCTTTTAGAAACAGGGAATAACGCAACTTTTTAGGGAGTGTCTTGGTTTAAGCCAGTTTTTGAGGGAAAAATTGGAATTTTAACTCCGTTTCAGCTTTGAAAACTTGGAAAATCCATCGAAACTCCGAGATTTTCATGGACTATTTTGCAGTAAATCACTTTTTTAGCAGCCAAAAATTACAATTTCCACCCTTTTGTCACCCGTTGGAGCTGGAATTCCGCTTCTGTTTTTCCTGGTGTGTTTTTCCTCAGAAAACTCAGGATTTTGGTGCTGTTTTGCAGGGGATGAGGAGGAGAAGGCCAAGGCTGCAGGCTCGGAGGGGGAGCGGCGCGGGGTGAAGAGGCTGCGGGATGAGAAGGACGAGCACGGCCGAGCCTACCACGAGTTCCGCGAGGAGGCCTACAACAGCCGGTGGGAATCCAGGGGAATTCCTGGGAATTTTGGGTGGTTTTTGGGAACTTTAGTGATTTTCTGGGCATTTTTTGGGAGTTTTGGGTGTTTTCTGGGAATTTCAGGGCAGTTCGGGGTCTCCAAACTCGGGATCCCGCAGGGTTGGGATCGCTCCAGAGGCTCTGCAGAGCTCCCGGAATCAGGGAATTCCCTGGGATTTTGGAAGTTTGGGAACCCCAAAAACCAGGATGTCAAAGGGTTGGAGAGCCCAGAGTGTTCCCCAGAGTTGGGATCGCTCTAAAAGTTCCTAGAATCAGGGAATTCCCAAGGATTTTGGGGTTTCCCAGGGGTTTGGGAGTGCCAAAGATCAGAATCCCAAACACTGGAGAGCGTGGAAGTTTGAGAGCCCCAAAAATTCCTCTGGTTTTGGGGATTATTGAGAATTTGGGGGTTCCAAAGATAATTCTGAGGGATTTTGGGATGTCCTGGAAGTTTCTCACCCCCAGATTTGGGATTTTTCCCTCATCCCACAGATCCAAATCTCCGCCACCGCCAGAGGAGGAGCCGCCAGAGGGGGAGGAGGACGAGACTCTCGTGATCCTTGATACTTGTATGGGAGTTCTGGGAAATTTTGGGGAATTTCTGGGAATTTCTGGGATGAATTGAGAAATTTTTTCAAGACTAAAGGGCATTTTTTGAGGATTTAAGGAATTTGGGGGAGATTCTGTGGAATTTGGGGGCAGAATTTTGAGGCTCTCGGGATTTTTTTGTGGGATTTGTGAATTTTTTGGGGCAATTTGAGGTGAATTTGGCTCTATCCAAGGTGGGTTTCTGGAGAACTTGGGGAATTTGGGGATTTCAAGTGGGTTTGGCTCAATCTAGAGTGGATTTTTAGAATGTCTTGAGGCACTTTGGGATCTGAGGCTGCTGTGCTTCAATTTCAGAGGAAGTTTTGGGATAATTCGAAGCAATGTGGGAGGGTTTAGTGTGGGAATGAGGAATTCCAGGTAGATTTTTGGGATTATTTGAGCCATTTTAGAGCTCGAGCTGGACTCAAAGTGCTCCAAGGTGGATTTTTGGGACAATTAGAGCTATTTCTGCTGTTCTCGTATCCGAGGCAGCCCTGCCTCGATTCCAGCCGTAATTTCTGGGTAACTGAAGGGATTTTGGCGCCGTTTTTGAGGGATTTGGGATGGGAACGGAGGCATTCTCTCGGCAGACACGTCGGACCTGCAGTTCCGGGCGAGCCGGGACCGTTACGGGGGGCAGCCTCTGTTCTCCGAGCGCTTCCCGGGGCTCTGGGCTGGCGCCCGCAGCACCCACGGCGTCACCCGGGGCCGTGTCTGCTTCCAGGCCAAGGTGGGAGTCCCAGGATCCGGGGGGAAAACGGGAAAAAGTCCTTGGGATGGGGCTGGGGGAGATGGGATTGACCGGGGGGTGGAGGGAGGAGGGAAAAAAGGGAATTTTGGGGAGGTTTGGGGTTTGTTTGAGGAGTTTTGAGGCGTTTTGGGATCTGTTTTAGGGGTTTGAGTCAGTTTTAGGGTTTTTTCTGCCTGTTTTGAGGGGGTTTGCGCTTGTTTTGGGAATTTTTGATCCTTTTTTAACTTTCCCTGTCCCAAATGCCGAATTTTCCCCGGCAGGTGACGCAGAACCTCCCGGTGAAGGAGGGCAGCTCTGAGGTGCCACTGCTCCGGGTGGGCTGGTCTGTGGATTTCTCCCACTCCCAGCTGGGTGAGAGCTCTGAATCCAGCCCAAAATCCCCGAATCCACCCCAAATCCCAAAACCCACCCCAAAAAAACCCCTTTTCATCCCAAAATCCGCCCCAAAATTCCCCTTTTCCCTCCCAAAGTCAGTCCCAAATTCTCCTTTTTTCATCCTAAAAATCCATTTGGGATCTCAAACTCCCTCTCCCCATCCCCAAACACATGAGAATCCCCCAGTTTCCCTAAATCCTGTTTTTTTCCTTTGTTTCAGGCGAGGATGAATTTTCCTATGGCTTTGATGGGCGGGGGCTGAAGGTGGAAAATGGGAAATTTGAGGAATTTGGGGAGAGCTTCGGGGAAAATGACGTCATTGGCTGCTTCGCGGTGAGAAAATGGGGAAAAAATGGGGGAGAATGGGAAAAAATGGGAGAAACCCTGGAAAAACAAGCAAAGCTTGGGGGAAAAATCAGGGAAAATTTGGAAAAATTATGAAAGGAGAGGAGAATCTGGGGAAAACTTAAGGAAAGTGGGAGGAAACCTGAAAAAAATGGGGAAGATGGGGAGAAAATTGGAGGAAGATGTGGAAAAATTAGGGAAAATGAGAAAACCTGGAAAAGTCAGGGAAAACTGAGAAAAATAATAAAAGGGTGTTGGTAGTAGTGGAAAACAAGATAAGTTTTTTCCTTTAACCAAAATGTTGTGGGTTGGTTTTTGGAGAGAAATAGAGGAGAAAACTCAGGAAAAACTTCTGAAAAATGAGGGAAGAAAGGGGAAAAATCATGAAAAAACTAGGAAAAAACAGGAAATAAAAAGGAAAAACCCACAAAAACTGGGAGAAATCCCAGAGGAGCCTTTCCCTGAGCGCGGGATCCCCGCAGGACTTCGAGGGCGCGGAGCTGGTGGAGCTGTCGTTCTCCAAGAACGGGCAGGACCTGGGCTCGGCCTTCCGGATCCCCAAGGAGTCCCTGGGCGAGCGGGCGCTGCTGCCCCACGTGCTCTGCAAGGGCTGCGCCGTGGAGCTCAACTTCGGGCAGCGCCCGGAGCCGCCCGCGCCCGTCCCCGACGGCTTCGTCTTCATCCACGCCGTGCCCGCCCCAGAGCGCGTCCGGACCCCGACGGGGCCCAAGAGCACCGAGGAGTGCGAGGTTCGGGAGTGGGAACGGGAACAGGGGTGGGGGCATTGGGGTCTCGTCCCCCTAGGAGTTTTGGTGTTGAGCTGGGAATCCCAGTTGTGATCCCTGTGGATCCTGTGGGAATTGTGGTGTTGATTCCTCTGGATCCTGTGGGAATCCCAGTGCCTCATCCCCCGGCCTTGCTGGCAGTCCCAGTGTGGATCCTTTTCCGTGGATCCGCTGGGAATCCTGGTGTCCCACCCAGGACTTTCCTTCTCTCCAGGTGTTGCTCATGGTGGGGCTCCCGGGCTCTGGGAAGACGCAGTGGGCACAGAAACATTCCCAGGAAAACCGGGACAAGCGCTACAACATCCTGGGCACCGAGAGGGTCCTGCACCAGCTCAGGGTCAGCGGGGACAGCTCCCGGGAATTGGGGGTGGGATTTATGGGATAACGGCATGGAGTCTCCATCCTGCACCAGTTGTGGGTCGGGGGAAAACTGGGAGTTCCAGGATGGGAATGGTGGGATGGACTGGAAATAACGAGATGGGGGGGGGAAGGATAGGATGGGATACTGGAGTGAGGTGGGAATGGTGGGATGGGATAAATGGGATTTTGGGATTCCTGGGATTTCCAGAGATCTCCCCCTGGGCTCAAACCCTGGGGATGCCCCCGGAGCTGCCCCCCAGCCCCTTCCCTGCCCTCACTCCCCAATTCCCGGCAGACGCGGGGGCCGGAGCCGGAGGAGTTGGACGCCAAGAGCCGGGAGCTGCTGACTCAGCAGGCGGCGCAGTGCCTTAGCAAGCTGGTGCAGATCGCCCCCCGCGCCCGCCGCAACTTCATCCTCGACCAGGTACCCCTGGAGAGCCTAAATCCAGGGAAAACTGCCTGGGAATGAGCCACGATCACACCAAACCCCCCCCCAGAAATCTGGGATAACCACCCCGAACCACCCCCCACCAAAATCCCTGTTCCAGACCCCAACTTCCATTCTCAACTGGGCATCCCTGGAAACCCCAAAATCCCCGGGATCAGCCCCCTGAACCTCCCCCATTCCTGATCCTGAACTCCTGATTTTTATCCCAAAAATTCCTGATTTTTGTTCCAAACTGCCGATTTTTATCCTGACCTTACGGTTTTTATCCCAAATTCCCGTTTTTCCCCCCAAAGTGCAACGTGTACAACTCGGGGCAGCGCCGGAAGCTCTCGGCCTTCAAGGGCTTCTCCCGGAAGGTTGTGGTCATTGTCCCCCCGGAGCCAGAGTGGGAGCAGCGCCTGGAGCGGCGCCGCGAGGCCGAGGGCGACGACGTCCCCGAGTCTGTCATGCTCGAGATGAAAGGTGGGGAAAAATGGGTGGGAAAAACGCAGAAAATGAGGGGAAAATAGGCAGAAAATGAGGGAAAAAACATGGGAAATGAGGGGAAAAAACATGGAAAAAGTCCTGTGGAAAATAAGGGGAAAATACACAAAAGTCACGGAAAACAGGCAGAAAAAACGTGGAAAAACCCCATGGAAAAGGAGGGGGAAAAACATAGTTTTCACCTTTTTTGCAGTTCAAGGAAGGAGTTGGGGTTTTTCTCGGAAGTGACAGCCATGAAATCATGAAGTTTTCTCTTTTTTTTGAGACTCACAGTGCAGATTTTTCTCAGGAGAATTTTGGAATTTTAACTTCTTTCAGGGCTTGCAGAAAGGACTTTTTTTCCAGGAAAAAACTCCAGAGTTTTCCCTTTTTTTGGGACTTGGGTGCAGATTTTTTGTGGCTAAATCTTGGAATTTTTCCCCTTTCTTGGGGCTGATGCTGTGGATTTTTCCTGGGCTTTTTCCCGTTTTTTGGGACTCTCAGCGCTGGTTTTTCCCAGGTAAATTATGGCATTTCCCCTTTTTTAGGATTTTTCCCTTGATTTTGGCGCTTACATCATGAGTTTTTTTCCCCCATTTTTTTGGACTCATGGCACTGATTCCTGCTGGGTTTTCCCAGCCCCAAATCCCCCAGATTTTGGGGATATTTTGGCCCCACATTCCCTTTTATCTTAAGGATCTTTTGGGGATCTCCCACTCCCAATTCCACCAAATTTTTTGAGGGTATTTTGACACATATTTTAAGGATATTTCTAGGACATTATGGCCCCATATTCCCCAGTTTTTTGGGGACTTCTTTTTGGATATCTTCGGGTTCAGCAGCCCTAAACGTCTCAGGTGTTCAGGATATTTTAGCTCCGTATTTTGCCTTATTTCAGGCTATTTTGAGGACGTTTTTCCCCGGGTTTTTTCCCGCAGCCAACTACTCGATCCCGGAGAAGAGCGAGTACGTGGACGAGGTTGTGTTCGGGGAGCTGGGCCGGGAGGAGGCTCAGCCGCTGGTGCTGCGCTGGAAGGAGGAGGCGCGGAAGCTGCTGCCGCCCTCGGAGAAACGCGGGAACCGCAGGAACAACCGCAACAAACGCAACCGGCAGAACCGGAACCGTGGCCAGGGCTACGGTCAGGGAGAAAGGGGGGGAAACGGGGTGAAAATGGGGTGAAAATGGGGTGAAACGGGGAAAAAACGGGGTGAAACGGGGGGAAGTGGGGAAAAAACGGGGTGAAACGGGGAAAAAACGGGGGGAAATGGGGAAAAAACGGGGTAAAAATGGGGTGAAATGGGGTAAAAATGGGATCCGGGAACAAACGCAACCGGCGGAACCGGAACCGTGGCCAGGGCTACGGTCAGGGGGAAAAACGAGGAGGAAAACTGGGAAAATGGGAAAAAGCAGGGTGAAAGGGGGGGATGTGGGGAGGACACAGTGGGATTTGGGGTGGATTTGGGAGGGGATCTCGGGCTGGGTTTTAGGGGATTTGGGATGGGTTTAGGATGGATTTGGGGANTGGTAAAAATGGGGTGAAACGGGGTGAAAATGGGGTGAAAATGGGGTGAAATTGGGTGAAACGGGGTAAAAATGGGGTGAAACAGGGTAAAAATGGGGTAAAAATGGGGTGAAATGGGGTAAAAATGGGATCCGGGAACAAACGCAACCGGCGGAACCGGAACCGTGGCCAGGGCTACGGTCAGGGGGAAACGGGGGGAAACGGGGAAAAAACGGGGGAAAAATGGGGGGAAAATGGGGTGAAATTGGGTGAAACGGGGTAAAAAGGGGGTGAAACAGGGTAAAAATGGGGTAAAAATGGGGGGAAACAGGGTAAAAATGGGGTAAAAATGGGGGGAAACAGGGTAAAAATGGGGTAAAAATGGGGGGAAACAGGGTAAAAATGGGGTAAAAATGGGGGGAAACAGGGTAAAAATGGGGTAAAAATGGGGGGAAACAGGGTAAAAATGGGGTAAAAATGGGGGGAAACAGGGTAAAAATGGGGTAAAAATGGGGGGAAACAGGGTAAAAATGGGGTAAAAATGGGATCCGGGAACAAACGCAACCGGCGGAACCGGAACCGTGGCCAGGGCTACGGTCAGGGGGAAAAACGAGGAGGAAAACTGGGAAAATGGGAAAAAGCAGGGTGAAAGGGGGGGATGTGGGGAGGACACAGTGGGATTTGGGGTGGATTTGGGAGGGGATCTCGGGCTGGGTTTTAGGGGATTTGGGATGGGTTTAGGATGGATTTGGGGATGGGATCAGGGATACAGGGCTAGGGTTTGGGATGCGGTTTTGGCTGGGATCCTGGGGTGGATCAGGGCTGGATTTCGGGGTCGATTCCTGGATTCCCACCCTGATCCCAGCCCCGTTCCCGTCCCGCAGTGGGGGGGCAGCGCCGGGGCTACGACAGCCGCGTCTACGGGGGCCAGCAGCAGCCGCAGTACTGGGGGCAGCCCGGCAACCGCGGGGTGAGCGCTGCCAGCAGGGCCTGGGGGGGCTACGGTGCTTCTGGGCCACTTTGGGCCACTTCCGGGGCTTCTGGGCCACTTTGGGCCACTTCCGGGGCTGCTGGGCCACTTTGGGCCACTTCTGGGGCTTCTGGGCCACTCCTGACTTCCTGTTGCTTCTGGGCTGTTTCCGGGGTGGCTTGGGGGCATTTCCCACTTCCCGGGAACTTCCCACCCACTTCCTGACCATTTCCGGGTCATTCCATGGCCACTCCCTGCTCCCAGTGCTCGCTGTAACGCCAGGTGTTCCAGAACATTCTCTGAGGGTGTCTGAGCTTGTCCAGGCCGCTCTGTACTGGCCTGTACCGGTCTGTGCCAGTCTGTACCGGTTCTAACCGGTTCCCCCTGCCCCCCAGGGCTACCGGAACTTCTACGAGCGCTACCGGGGCTACGACGATCGCTTCTATGGCCGCGACTACGACTACAACAGATACCGCGACTACTACCGGCAGTACAACCGCGAGGTGCGGCCTGGGCCGGGCCTAAACGGGGCCTGAACTGGGCTTAAACCGGGCCTGAAGTGGGGCTGGGCTGGGCTTAGACTGGGCGGAAACTGGGGTCAGACTGGGCCTAAACCGGGCCTGAACTGGGCTTAAACCGGGCCTGAAGTGGGCTTAAACCGGGCCTGAAGTGGGGCTGGGCTGGGCTTAGACTGGGTTTAAACTCCAGTTAAACTGGGCTTCAACTGGGCTCAGACTGGGCCTAAACTGGGCCCAGACTGGGATTTCCACCACAGATTGTACAGGGTTTTACTCCAGGTTGTAAAACCCCCAAAGCAGCCGATTTTAATGGGAATTTTGGGGTGGAACTTGGGGGAATTTTGGGGTTTCATCATTGGGGTTCAGCCTCCCAGTGCCTCCCAGTTTAACCAGTGAGATCCTTCCCAGTTCACCGCAGGCAGCGAGAGCAGGAAATTACTGATTTCAGTGGGAATTTTGGGGTGAAACTTGGGGGTTTTGGGGAAAACGGGACTGGGGTGGATTTGGGCTTTTGGGAAGGCAATGGAGCCTCCCAGTTGCTCCCAGTTTAACCAGTTTAACCTTCCCCCAGTGGCAGAACTACTACCAGGACAGAGACCGGTACTACAGGAACTACTACGGCTACCAGGGCTACCGGTGAACCCCGGCCGGGGCGGCCAATCCCAAAAAAAATTCCCAGAAAATTTTGGGGAGGG
>VZTN01000565.1:4156-92058 GCA_013400515.1 Erpornis zantholeuca
CATGTTGGTCCATTACTCATGTCCATTCATGGGCTTACACCCACCTTGAGCTCAGCATGGGCCGTGTTCACAGAATCTGTTTTCTCTGATGTCAGAATGTCTTAAAGGGCTGATCAATGTTTCCTACCTGTGGGAGTATGTCTTGTCCACCAGAAGAGCTTTCATGATGAGGCCTGCCATGGATCAGTGAAATAGAGCACAGGAAGATTACCTGAGGGCTAATATATAAATTGGGGATGGAGCCACTTATATTCACCTAAGGCGGAATGACTATTTAGCCTCTTCCTTGACAGGTGATATCCCATGAATCCATTGCATATACAAAATGCAAACAGCCTCTGTCTTCTCATAGACATGTCTGGTGCTACATGGGAACAAGTGTCATACCTATGGGCACACACACGACCAAATGCCTACGTATATGCTCCTCACACAAATGGATATGCATTATTCACCTGGTGGAGTATACCTTTGGGGAATGCACCTTCAGTCATAGGATGGAAGATGAACAAACCTCTTGGTTCCCAGCCATGCTTGAAGGCTTTTGGGAAAAAGAAGAAAGAAATAGACTGAAGACTGGGGAAAAAAACTGTCCTGGTGAAAGGTACCTTGCTAGGAGGCCAGGTTTATACTCCTGATCTACACTGTAGACTAATTCCTGCAAACAAGAGGACCATAATACCATGAGACTTGCAAACAGAATGCAAATTGCTTCAACTCAGCTTTCCTTCAGTGTTTTCAGTATTTGTGCAGAGTTCAGCAATTCATCCTCATGTATATACATAAATACAACTAGATAAATATATGTACTCATCAAGCTACTATTTTGCAGGAGAAAAAGAAACAAAATAAACTGCTAGGAACTAGAGGCAACTCCAGCTAACAATGAATATGGGGTCCTCTCTGCTCCTTGTGCTGTCTCCCTAATCAATCTAAACACTCAACCTGTCCTATGTGGCAGGATCCACAGACATCTCAGTGACTCTCAGTACCACATCACATAAGACTTAAGTGGACCATTATGGGACCCAAATCCACAGTTTTTCCTACAGATATATGTTAAAAGTTACTTTAGTGGGAGGAACGCTTTATCTGTAAAATGCTTTATCTTTTATCTGTTAAAATCTGTAAATTAGGTGAGGCTTTCATGTGCTTCCTGATAACTGCTGGGCACCTGAATACACCTAAATGCTTTAATGTGTCTCTGTACTTGTCTTGTTTTTATTTTTCAAAATCCTCAGGATATACCTGTACCTCTTTATAAGAGAAGGCCAGGGAATCACTTCAGCACTGGACTTGTGATTGCCCACATTACCCAACTGCTTGGTAGCTTCCACCTTGGTTAACTCACCTCAGGCTTTGTCAACATAATTCACTCCAGGGATTCCTCAGAAAGGAAACCTGTATGAGAATTCATCCAATTTCTCTGTCTCCACCCTTCACAGACTGTAAGTACTACCCCAGCCAGCTTTGAAGCCTTTTATACTCCACATACTCCCTACCCACATGTGAGGACACAAAGGATTCAGTCTGGGCTTCATGCCATGACCATTGCTGCACCACAGTCATCACATCACTTCGGACACTTTAAAGTGAATTAAAATACATTCCCACAACACCTCAGTTATGACTTAGCATCACCAGAGGATATCCCTGGCCAAGGGATATGTCATGCTAAGGTCAACCAAAAGCCTATTGGATTAAACTAACACAATAGGAACAGGATATGACAAACACAGTCACAAACAGAAGTCAAATAACTTTGTCTCTTTTTCAATTCATCGTTAAAACAAATAGTGAACCATGTCTTAATTACTTTCAAAAGACTCTCAGGCATGACACTAATGAATGTTACACAGGTCCTCTGTAATATAAATTTACTATGTAATTCTATGTTAAATACTTCAAAGATGTCCAGCAATGGAATTAAGTATTTCTCTGGTAATAGGTAATTTATTTGTTCTGAGGATACTTTAGTTTGACTTCATTTTAATTTCAAACTCTTATCAGAAATCGATTTCCTTGGGATATGAACTAGATAAATAAAGTTGTTAACTAAGTGAGAATTTACTTGTAAATCAAAATGCATGCAATAAACTGAAGGCTTTTTCTGATTGCTACCAAACATTGTCAGTATTATAAAAAAAATATCTATGATGCTTGCCACTGACAAACACTAACAAGAATTTAAATAAGGAGATAAACAATATGTCTCAGAGAAAGAGTTTTTCTGCAGCAAAAGGGAATGACTGTCAGTGTTTCATTTTGGTTCCTTCAAAAATAATAATATGTATCATGTTCACTGGATAAACTATATCACATATTTACACTGGTGAAGAGATGGCATCTGCTATTCTTACTTAGATCTATATATATTATTCTTCACTTTTTTCCCCACATTTTTATTGGCACAGGGGTGGAATTAAAACTTCTGTGGAGTAAAACACAGAAAGTCATAAGAATTGCAAA
Source organism: Erpornis zantholeuca (assembly GCA_013400515.1). Lineage (NCBI taxonomy): Eukaryota > Metazoa > Chordata > Aves > Passeriformes > Timaliidae > Erpornis > Erpornis zantholeuca. The sequence continues at coordinate 6,626 of VZTN01000565.1, forward strand.
TGTTCAGAAAGTTGAAAACATCTGATTGTTTTGGAAAGAAAAATCAGTGTATTTGAAAAGAATAACAGGATAATCAAGCAAGTCCTGTTTTACTATTGCAGTCTAAGAGCCTTTTGGACTTCCAGCAGAGGAGGCATTATGGATCATCAATGTATTATTTGTGGAAGCAAAAGGGAAAAAAATACTTTTGTCTAGAGACAATAGTCTTGATTATGGTGTTTCTGAAGTAATAAAAGTATATGCAAGTCTAGAATATATTTTTGCCGGGTTTTTTTGTACTACAGACACCATCTTAGAATGCCAATTTACTGCTTACAAATATTATTTGCATATATCAGTTCAATAAGCAGGCATCTGGCTGCTAAATCTGCCTGGCATTTTGAAGGTGCCAAAGGAAGATTTTAGAATGAGTAAATATATGGTTATTATACTTACAAGATCCATAACATGCCAGTCCTCAGACTTCATAAGATTTGTCATTTGTGAATAATTGCCTTTAAAGTGGAGGTCAGGAATGGAAGCCAGAAATAAATTGATGTTGGCTATAGTTTGTAAACAAGACTCCCTTGACACGCTGACTTGACTGTCCCTGTTGTTATTTCCTTTGGCTGGTTTTTAATATTGTTCAGTTAAAGTAACTACAGAGAAATTAAAATGCAGATTAGGTTTGGGGAGACACTTTCTCATATAAATCCAACATATTAAGAAAACAGGCTAGGCCATTCAAAATTTTTCATGTACATCTGTAAATGTAACTTTGTGTTCAGGGTATAATGTTGATCTACATGTTCTATAGATACATGAGAAATTATTAGCCATTTATGTCATTAGAAAATTAAGAAGCCGAGCAGCTGTAAACTACTGTCCTTTTTAAAAAACCCCTTAGCCCAGTATAACACAAAAGGCTGTAACTGGCCCACAGTGGCAAGGTCTGACAAGATTTGTCAGACTTTTGCCACATGCAGCATTTCCAGCGTGATGCTACAAGTGGTCAGGCAAAAGCCACTTGACCACTAGACAAAATATGTTCATGCTTTTTGTATAACCAATTATTAGAATCTGTACGTTTAGAAAGGATTTTTCATTACACAGGGATTTCAAAAATAATTGAGGAGACAATGACTTATTGCAGTACAAAGACTGAGGTTATGGAACATTAACTGGGAACTTTTTAGAGGGGCAATGACAAAATTTCATGCAGGCCTATTGTCTGCCTATATTTTAATATCGTTACTTCTTGTATCAATTTTCCATGCTTTCCACTGTATTTGATAATTCAGTGGTCTGCATCTATTTACAGGAGCTCTCACTGACATAAAGACAGAGTTATATGCAATGCTCCAATGGATAACTTTAATTATACAAGACAGTGGTATTTTGTAGATCTGTGATTAAGCTTGCTGAGAAATTTTTACACTGTAGATGTATTTTGTTATAAAATGCCAGTTTGCCAAAGTGAAATCTGTTTAAATAAAGACAGCCTTTTTGATAAAATATTTTGGAAAAATGCTTTGATATTTAAATCTCCCCAGCCCCAAATCAGTATTTTTTAACTTTAAAAATATCTTCTTTTTTAATAACTATACTGGGTCATATTGAAGGAAATCACAAATTAATTATTTTACACAGTTATGCAAAAGAGCAGTGAAAATATTTTTTAAAAAGAAGTATTAATTTATACTTAATGAACATTTTTAGACTGCTGATTCATGAATGTCTTTTTGCATTCTGAATATTTAATTCCCATTGAGAATGGGAACTTACTGTGATGAGAAAACATTTTTCTTCCAGTTCTATTCATGGGTGTTCCCTGGGAAATTGTAGTAAAACGCCAGATATATTGTCAAACTTGGAGTTGCTGATCTTTGTCCAAAGTTTTGACAGATTAGGACAGTTTGGGAAGCAACTCTGATCTTTAACAGCCAGAGGTAGCAAGCTACACAAAATTACTTCTAGTAAAGTTCTGCTCCAATTTAAGGTGCAAAAAATAAAAAAATGCCCTTACACATATTTAAGTTTTTTAGACCAAGTAAAATTTATTCTGCACCTTTGATGAGGTATCCCATCATTCTTAGCTTCAAAATTAAAGTCTCCTATGTCTCTTCAGTAATTAACATGAGTGCCAAGTAATCTTTTTCCCCTATCTGATAAAAGTCAAGTAGCTTTCTTTAAATGCCAGCAATCATCCTGCTTCCTGCTATCTCCTTCCTTACAACACATTCTGTCTCCCCTAATGCACAGTGTCAGTCAAGACTTCTGAATCTAACATAGCTACTTTGCATTTCTTCATTCCACTGGGAGTTCTCTCGTCTACCCTCATTCTCTTGGAGAAGGAGATTTTATTGGGTCAAAATAATTTAAGTAACCCTTGTTTGTCTTAGTAGGTGGTGAATTACTCTAACCAGTTCTACTGTTCTAGAGAGCCAGAGGTCCCATGGACATTATGGCTTTTTGGATAGCAGCATGAAGAGGAGGAGATGGGTATCCAGAGATGTGTTTCACATGGCTAGGATACACATATTACATGCTCCTTTGGCTTCTCTCAAATACTTTCTAAATAATGAATTCTCACCTTGACCCACGCTTGCCTTTTCTCATGCATTCACAAAGCATTCTGTGGGTAAGGCACACGAAATATGTTTCCAGTGTCTGATATTTCAGAATGATGCATGAATGCAGGGCTCTTTTAATTTCGGGGGACAGAAGCCATCTGTCTTTTAGCTGTGTGCAAGCCCTATACAAAAATAGGTCCTATTTCATTCCAAGCAAATTAGTTCACTCTCTGACACTTAAAAAGTAGTTATGGTCATTATTTATCACCATCATCTTCAGTGTGAGGAAAGAAGCCTTTTGCCCTTCAGAGATAGACCATGGTCTCAAGCAGCAAACACCAATCTGATTATGACATTCTCTAATATAGCTCAAAAGTAAAATAAATGCAAGCATCTGAGCTGTGCGGATGCTATGATGTCTTAGGGTTGTTTTCTATCACACGTGCTAACTTTTCCAACAGAGTTTTATTCAAGACACATCCATCCTATAAAATACAGCACCATGCAGAAATACCTTCAACTGATATTTCTGGAAAGAATGACACTGTAATTTGAATTAGGCAGGAGTGGTTAACCCTGGGCTAGTTTTCATCTTCTGTTTTTGTAACTGAGGCTAGTGTCTCTGCGTATCACCAGCAGGGCTGTGCAGAGAGGCAGCGCAGTGCTGAGTGGCACTGTGGAGACTGCACACCAAATGCAAGCAGCACACAGCAGTGCTCACAACCTGCTCAGATGGAGATGGAGAGCAGCTATTAAACCATAAGGAACACATCATTCAAGGGGCCTCTGAAAAAGGAAAAGCTGAAGAATCAGCAAAAATTGGTTTAATCACCTTCGCCAAAACTATATTCAGCCTCCAAAATACACGCATGCTGTGGGACATATGCTTCTTCAATTGTGTGAGGAGCACTGCATTTCTTTAAAATGCAGACTTTCTATAGTTTGTTATAATTATTTTGTTCCACAGAATAGTTGTGTGACTATTAAAACATCTTCACAAATGCAGTTTTGCAAAAATACCTTTCACTGAAGTACACTTAAACCTATCCATTTTAAAAATCTAACGTGATGTAATTTGTATCTAATATATTCTTCAAATTTCTAGGCAAATGTCTTCAATATACAGAAAATACAGGGGGTTAGTGTACATAAAGAGAAAAATATACACCAGATGTACTTTAAATTCAAAGGCCACACTAGAATACCAATTTTTTCATGGTGAAAATCCACAGCACTTAAATTTCACTTAAATTCCTGGTGGTAAGTCAGTAAGGCAGACAGCAACTTTGAAGGCTTTTGAAGGGCTGACATAATGGCTCTTAAAGGGGAACAGGATCAAGACAGTGAATGGCAGATAATACCTCAGGAGGAACTTAAACAGTCTGAATATAACCTGCAGAGAATTTCTAAAAAGCATTCAACTAGTAATATTTTGATCACAAACGTCCAGAGTTTCCAGAGGCTTTGCAAACATTAAAACCAGTATTACCAAAGGCACATAAAGATAATTTCACACTACTGGGAATCAGAGAATGTGGTGAGAGGAAAAAATCTGACAGTTTTATGAAGTGCACCTTTCTGGCATCAACCCAAACATGTTAACCTGATTGCTTTGTCTACAAAAACAGAAGGAAAGAGCTAAACAATTTTTCTTCATTTTGGTGGTGTTGTTACAGATTGAAGGAATAAGCAATTCATGGAGTTCTGCAACAGAAAAATATTCCATTGTCAGTTCCAAGAATATCTGGAACTGATTGATCACATGCAGCATTTGCTTGACACATTTAATATTGAAGTGCATATACCTAAAAAATAGTTTTGATAAAACTGGGTTTCAAATTTAAAAGATATTAATAACTTCTTTGATTAAATGCTAAAGAATATATTTTTGTTTTTACAAATAGTTTAGAAATATAAACTCCTGGCAGCTGAAGCACTTACTTGAAGCAGATTTTTGGCTTAGCTTTCATCAGTTCTATGGAATTTTCCATTATACGACTTGCTGAAAGATGCATGATATGATCTGAATGACTGGTGATTGATGTGTCCCAGGGAGCACAATTTTAACTGTTCCATATGAAATAGATGTCTATCTACCAGGGACAGACATAGCCCAGCAATTTCCCAACCAGCCAAAAGCCTGGGCTAGCATTAGAAATGCTAATTCTTAACTTACTGAACTTTTTTTTTTTAATACAAGATTCCCAATGGTAACAAAACCCCATACAAAAATTCTTACTTAAGTTTGAAGTAATCTTTCCTTGACACTTCTGCCTCCACTATGTATAATAGAAAAAAGGGACAGCTGAAAAAAAAGTAATTAATATTATTTTCCTTTACAAAACTAACTAAAAAGTGAAGAAGAAAATCTACAAGACAGGTTTTAGGGAACGATATCAAGTACTGAAAATCTGAGAGCTTGACACTGGCCACCTAAACTAAGCAAAGGACTGTGCTTTTCAGGAAGTACCTGTCAAGATCATAAAGATCTAAAAATCTTTAGATTTGTCAGAACTAAATACAGCAATTTTTTCTTCTAGTTTCACTCTTTGATGAAAAATTTCCCTGAGTAGTCATGTTTGTATTGTATTTTCTATCCCAACAAATGCCAACATACATCATAAAACAAGACCATATGCTACCAAAATAGCATATGAATCTGCTTTGGAAACAAACATTGCTCTTCTGCAGTGAAAGATGGAGATCCAATTCACATTACAGTTTTCCAGGTGTAAGTTTACAAGCTCAGGCATGGAAGAGATATACCCAGTAACCAGTTTACTTATGGCTGCAGGTCCCCAGTCTGTGGTACTCCTGTGCCAAAGCTCCATGGCTTAGTCTCCATCCTTGGGGAGAGTGGTATCAATCTGCCAGCAGGAAATAATTCCTTCTGTCAGTTTACAGCAATTCTCCATGATGGGGCTTGGTAAAGACTGTGTGTGCAAAGCAGCTCAAGAAGTTCCAGTCCTGAAGTAATTGATGTGAAAAGTTGCAAGCTAGTGACATTTTGAGGCACAAGGAGAGTATCAGAGCAAAAGCCAGAATTAAGTGTCTTCCTGTAGTGCACATTTTCTATTTGCATTACAAAACAGACTTCTAAACAAATACATTCTTCTACTGACCATCATAAAGAAAAATGCAGAGATTGACAGATATAGAGTATCACAGTGTCATTATTAAACTGGAAACTGACAGAGTTATTAGAAGTAAAATGCAAATTTTTACCTGAGAGGAAAAGCTATGGTAAAATCTTCTTCACTGACTGCTTTTAAAATTGAGACTGCCTGCATGTTTACCTTAAAGATATGCTCTAGTTCCAGTAGGAATTAATTCAAAATTTTATGGACTCTGTTACAAAGGTCAGACTCTGTAATTGCAAATTTTCTATTAAAATCAGTTAATCTACTAATTCAATTTTATGTTATGCATTTCATATAAGTTCTTGAATCCAAAGAACAGAGTCACGGTGAGTGATTTTAGATTCCTTTAAAGACTAGAAGAAAAGTGAAGGGTCAGAAAGTCAGTAGAAAACATAAGTTGAAAAAAAAAATGAAAAGATCACAAAATTATTAAGTCAATAAATAACACTAGTTCTATTATTCAATCAGCAGACAGCTAAGATTGAGTTATGTAGAGCCAAACTTTCCTCTTCAGGTGACCACCCTAAGCACTATGCTACCCTGTTGTTTTCACTCCTGGGCTTTGCATCTGAGACTTCAAAACAATTCTGTTTTAATGGGAAAAGAGGAACTTGACCCATGTTCTTCAGCTCTTAAGACTATTTGACAGGACTTGGTGTCACTGCTTCCTCCTCTCAAGTAGAGGAGGAGATCAAATTATTCAAGAGATGGTCCTTGACTTCTCCTTCCACCTGTGTTTTGAATGACAGTTCTCTTGGCCTCTGTGTTTTGTAATGGACACTGATGGTGGTCAGGTCTGTTCCTGTTAGAAACCATGAGAGAGCAGCAAGCATTTTAAAAGAGGGCCTATCAACAAAGCCAGCTACATGGTCAGGCCATTGCAAACAAAGAGAATTAGAAACTATTAATAAAATAAATAAATAATCATTAATGTTGCTAAAGGACTGGGTCTGCAATCATCCAAATGCCTAAAATGTGTTCTCTACATCCACACTGCATTAGGTCTGGCTGGGATGGAGGTAATTTTCTTCACAGCTGTATGGTGCCATGTTTTTGACTGGTGACAAAGGAAGTGCTGATAGCACATCCATGTTTGAGCTGCTTAGTGTCAAGGCCATCCATGTTTCTCACTGTGCTGACCCAGAGAGGAGGCTGAGGTGGGCAAGACATGGACTGTTGGAGTCAAGGAAGGCCAGAAAACCTCTCCTGCTCCCCTGGGGGTTTCATTTATCCCCAGAGCACCTCAAAATAACTTGGTTGTTGACCTAAGCCCATGCGAAAAACTCCCCTCAATTCTGGATGAACTGCAGACACCCAAGAAGTGAGAAAGGCTTTTGTTTAGTGTATCACAGAGAGTGTAGCTGTAGGTTTAGGTTTTGCTATACCTATTATATAGAGACAACATGGAGAATCTAGGGTGTTGGCTCTTCTTCTTATTTCTTCTCCTTCCTTTCTTCTCTGAAAGAAAACTAGAAACTTCTCCTAAGTTCCTGTGATTTGCTAAATGGTAGAAAGAATTTAGTGTAGAAGAGACTACAATATCGATAAAATTGATACTCACTGGTTTTAAAGACAAAATAGAATACATAAAACTTGCTAACTGGATGATAAAAGTTATAAAAGCTACCTCTTTCGGGTAGCCATTGCATTTTGCCATTGTACTCCTGGAAGACACAGCACAGAAGCCTGTGCTTCTGAAACTTTGATAACAAAAAATAAACAATCCTTGAAGCAGCAGAGAGAAGTCTTGCTTCGTTTTTCTAACATGAAGAATTGAAAAGGAAGACAGCCAGGGCAGGAACCAGAGACAGGGGCCACCCAGGCTCTGACACTGACAGTCAGAGCTGATGAGATTTGGTCAGCCAGGACGGCTGACCCCAGCTGACCAAAGGCGGCTCCCCATACCCTGTAACCTGCTCAGCAATAAAACAGAGAGGGAATAACCATTGCCTGGGGCTGTCAGGGCATTGCTTTGATGTTGGTTATGGATTGGTTTTAGCATGACCTCTTTTCTTCTCCCCTCCACCCCTCTCCTTTGCTTACTAGAGGGTTTATCTCAACCCAAGAGTTTTTTCTCACTTTTATCCTTACAATTCTCTCCCTCATCCTGATTGGAAAGAAGTAAGAGAGTGACTGAATGGGGTCTGAGTTGACAGATTGGGTCAGCCCACCACAGACACAGCATTCAAACTTATGATTATATAATTAATGACACAACTCCACCTAAGTTATAATGGAAACAGTCAAAGTTTGGCAAACATTTTGAAAACTGTATTTCTCAATTGTAAAATCCTATAATAAGAAGTATGCATTCATATGAGTAACACATATATGTTCAATTCATACTGATGTAATGTTCACATTTCAAGATAGGAGAAAAACTAGCCAGAATTTTTAGAAACAAAATTCAAAATTCAATAGAATTTGGTCACCTTTACAAGGGAGGTTCTTAAAGGACAGAAGAAGCATGATTTATTCTAAAGATTCATGCAGATTACAGACTCACAGAACACTGTCAAATTAAGTAAATGTGCACAAGACTTCTGTCCAATGACCAATAAATTTTTCAGAACAATTTTTAGACAGTGGTTCTTTTTACTGCCAGAATATTTTTAAAATACAGAATTATTCTAAGTACTATGGAAACACAAGTGTTTGTGCTTACATTATATCAAATTACAGCATTCATAGCCAAGATTTAGCTTGAACTGTAATAAAGTTATGCACACATGTTCCAGTTTGAAAAGTCTATGTTCAGAAGGACAAAATTTAATGCAAACAGAAGTTAAAAACATGAAAACAAAGGATGGGTCCAATTTCAACACTTTCCACTTGCATGAATGTTCTGGGAAAGAGAAGCTGAACATAGTTTTTTAACAAGAAATTTAATCTTTATATGAAATATGCATGTGAGACGATACATGTAAATTTTTTGAAGCATTATTTATTTGAATATTCTGAACTATGACTTACATATTGCCAAATATTTCTTCCTAATTCAGACAAACATTTTTTATTTTTCCTAGTTTTTGAAATGTCACTATGTTCTGTGGGGCTATAGCAGTAAGTAAAATAAAATCTTGGCATGAACAAAATTCACTAATTCATATTTTCTAAAATAGCTTCATAATAACTTTACAATCCCTTTTTATACATATTAAAGTACTTTTTATGAATAAACCCCACAGATTTAGAGTCCGTAATTCAGTCAAATAACATAATTGTATATAATACCCTTGGGTGATAATGAAAGCTTACTTTAAATGTGTTCACAGTCATTTCAGACTAATCTGAGCAAGGAACACTTTTTCAGTGCGATCATTGCCCATGTTGAACAAGTAACAATGTTTCAATATTGGAAACATCTGGAAACATCTTAATTTTGCTAGTACTTGTTTTCCTCATTATAGTCTCTTTTCCTTTTTTTCCCTATTTTTTTTTCCCAGTGAGTAGAAACATATGCCCAAGTTCGACATTACAGAGAATGTTTTCACACTGCAGCTCTCATTAGCCAAGTCTTCTTTCCTGAACACCACTATGTATGGAGAAAGGAAATAAAAATCGAAGCTTTCCTTTTCTCTGGAAAACACACAGGTATCTCAAGGAGAATAAGGAAGCACTTAGGAAGCTGTGAAATTCACCACATTGCAACCAAGACTTGTATTGGCTTAGCTTCTTCTAAATGTCAAGGGGGAAAAAAAAAGGAAAAGAAAAATCTGATAAATTCCCAAAACACCAATTGGCGTAAATCAACATCCCCTCTATCTCCAAGTACTTTCTCTGTAAAGAAAAGAAACCCATATGAAAGAATACCATCACAACCCATTTCTACAATAGTCATTAAAGTTTCTCCAAATTCCCCTTCTTCCTCTGAAATGAAAGCATTTCCTTTAAGGAAAATTTACTAACCACTTTAATTGGTCATGAGTTATAATCAAAACAATACCCTTATAGTCTTTGCATGACCACAACAACTTATTGTGTGGGTGTTCCTAAAGTCCCTGAAATCTACTTTAAACTAGATAGAAAAGAAATGTAATCAAAACAGTATACCTACCCACTGTATAATATATAGCTGCTCTAAAGTCATCGTTCTAATCTCATAAATTTGTGAATACCCCCCTATGTGGATTTTAATAAAGTGGTTTTATGCAGTAAATTACTGTGTTTTCTAGGTATAAACTATACCAGCATAGGATGTCTCATTATATGAACTACATTAAACTTGGGGGGAGGGGGTGTGTTTTGTTTAGGGGATGGAGGTTGTGGTTTGTTTCTTTTTAGTTTGTTACATTTGGAGTGAGACTTTTAGTCCTTGTGAAATTAAGTCTGGAAGTTTCACGGGGTCCCAGGCTCAGGTGCTCTGGTACTCTGCTTTGGAAGCTCTGCTGTTCAGTAGGTTCCAACAGCCAAAAGCAATGAAGAGCTGTGGGAGCCTGAGTCAGCCCCTGAAGCCTGCCTGAGTCATTTGTGTAAAAAACATCTGGTGACAGCCCGTGGTCTGTTGGCATTTTGCTCGTACCAGTGTGAATCAGAGGAAACCCTGCGAAGGCTGACAAGCCTTTCAAAAGAGACTCTGGGCCTCCACAAAAAGATGAGGATGTGGAAGATCTAGGCTTTGAAAAATCTCTGCAAAAACGAGGCTTGCCTCTCTGAAAGAAGTGCCATCAATTCAGGTATACCTCTGACTCCTTGTCAGCAGTGCATCTCTGGCTACAACTTTTTGCCTTATGCATTAAAATTGCTCTGCTGGGCCAGAATGGCAGCAAAGTGTTACAATTCCCACTTTATGCCTGAACCCCCTAAGCAGCCAGCCATACAGCAGCTTTCCCCAGCTAATTTTTCAATTGATATCCAGTGTTGGCTCTATGCACCAGGCCACACAATCCAGACTTTTGACTCTGAAATTTCATTTTTTATTATCTGAGTGTATATTTTGTCCTCTTCTAAAACGCGCTAACCCAAATATATCAAGAGGGAGGCATAGAAGATTAATTTCTTGTATTGATTGTTCTGGGAAAAAAAAATCAGTTTTAAATATCTCACTTTCTAACCTTGCTGGAATTCACTAGTCCTTTATATATCAGGAGAGAGTAGTTGCAACACTTCCAATTTATTTTTTCTAATAAATGTTATGGATTTCTTTTTTACTTAAATAATACTTTCTGGATTGGATTCATGCAGAGGTTTTCAGTGCTTTTAATAATTTATGTTGTTCGGTCCCAAATGTCTGTTTACCTCTACTATATTTCATGCATGTTTTAAACAGGATTACACTAAAATGGTGCTCAGCAGAGCAACACAGGGGAAATGGAGTGGCTTATAGTGTTCTTCTCAAGAGAAAGAAAAACCTTGAAGTTTATCATATCTGACATTCTATTATATAGAGGCAACATCTGTAGGCAAGAATCCATGGACAAGGTCATACAGCACTGAATTAGGAAAGAAATTATCCAGAATGAGCTTTTTGACTAAAGATTGGAAATGAAAGATAGAAGCCCAAGTTTTCTTTTCGTGCAGTTGTGTTTATTTTTATCCTAATCTATTATAGTATGCATAGGGAACATATTCTTACTCTGAAAGTCCTGAGCCTATCAGTGTTTAAGAAGCATATGGACAATGCCCTTAATAGCATGCCTCGAGTTTTGGTCAGCCCTGAAGTGGTCAGGAAGTTGGACTTGATGATTATTACACCTAGAAAAAAAATTAGATGCTCATCTAAACAGGAGTTGGTTAATTTTTGTTATTTCAAATTTGCCAGTAAAGTGAACTTTGAGCAAAGATGAGAGGATAGTTTACTGTGTGTATTGCATGTGATTCCTTCAGTGTGGGGTGCTGAGGCTTTTTGGTATTTTCTTTTTTCTTCTTTTCTTTTCCAAAGAACATGACAGGATAAGCCCTTTTGTAAAAATTAGCCTACTCCAGCCAGTTTTTATCATCTGAACTTATAATTAATGTTCTTCAAACACTGGGCCTTATCTGCTGTCTAAAAAGAACCTTGTCTGTGAGAAAGCCAGAGACAGTTTAATTTAAACTGTCAAAGATGAAAATGAAAAATACCTTATTCTTCCTTTTACACAGGTGATGGGAACTTCAGTCTTTGAAAGAGAGGATGTCAATGTCCTGTGCCAGCATGATGCTAAATAGAGTGGGTGATGAAGATTGATTCATTAGAAGTGTTCTGCCCCTCATCAGACAAGGAAAGCTGAGGACCTTGTTTGCTAATTTTTTTTAATAACTGCCTAGAGAAGATAACAGATGTCAGCAAATGAAGAAACATTTGAATTAAAAAACAATTTTGAAATGAAAGTATATTTCATTTAACTTATCCAATATGAAGCAATAAATAAAATAAGGAGACTCCTTCTGCAGGTTGGTTGTACTGAAAGACCAAGGGTGGATTCCACCCTACCTAATTTCTGTCACCTCGGCTGGACAGAGTGCCTTGGCCCACCCTGCCCAGGGACTCAAGGGCAGTTGGCATCTCCAGGGAACAAGTCATCCATCCTGTCTGAAGTGTCTGTGCCAACATCCATTGACTGATCTGTTCAAGCACTTCCTTGACTGCACAGGCACCCTGTATTTTAGACAGTTGACATCCTTATGCAGGAGCTAGTTTGGAAACTAGGATGACTTTACCATTTTTGTATCTTTCCAGTGATGACAAAATGTAGCCAACACAAATGAATTGTGTAAGAGCACTGCAGGATTTAAAAATGTCTCCAGCTATTGAAGGGGGCATTTGAGTGCTTTGTACCAGCTCCCAGCTAGGACTTGATTTGTACCTATTACAGTATTTCTCTGCTTATAGTTTGCTCAGGCCATTGTTGAATTATGCTTGAATGTCTGTGCCAGCTCTGTAATTATCCATAATCAGAACTGACACTGTCTCAGTAGTTCCTAAAAAATGAGAATTAAAAAATAGAAGAAGAGTGATTTGCTTTTTTTATTACTATACATTAGGGGAAAATAATAAAAATATTTTTTCCCATTGAAGTCTGTAAAAGTAATTTAAAAGGATAAACCTGAGTGACTTTACAAGCTATTTTACTACTTCTTCCTTTTCTTAGAAAGTAAACGTATCTAAAACCAAAATAAAGTTTAAATCCAAGCACTTCATAAATATGCAATTATATTTCAATTATCCCCTGGGGATTGTACTGAAAAGCACATGTTGATTCTGTTGCCCTTGGCTCCAAAAGAAACAGAATAATGAGAAGTCTTGGCATTTGCTGTACAGAAAGGTAGGTGGCAAAGCCATTTTCATTCCAAAATAATAATTCTTGTTCTTTGCTTATTTAAAGATTTCTCCATATTTCATTTTTCTCCTTTATCATTGCTACTAGAACGGAGCCTCTTTTTGCATGTTTTTTTAACTTCTTACTGAGGTCATTTACCCTCTAAGCAGCAGCTTGACTTCCAGTCACTCCATGTGAGACTTTTGCCCTAGTTTCTTTACCTTCCTAGCAAGTAATAGTCCCAATGCAAGGCCTGCTTCTGCACTCTGTGTTGACAAAGAAGGTTAGTACCAATTTTCACAGATTGCTTCCTATTTAAATATTTGTTGGAAGCAGGGAAAACCTTGATTTAGAGGTAATGGTTCACTGTTGTGCCATTCAGTCAATTTCTCATCAGTCACTCTTTTACCTTCTGCAGTGTGGAATATCATAGGAAAGGTCTGAACAAAGTGTTACATGCCAGAGAGTCCCAAACTGGAGGATTCACAAGGACTGCTATTTCCGACCTAAAAAAACCCTCTATGGTGTCCTGAAGAAGACATTTTAGTTGCAGCTTGTGCTGGTTTTGTCTGGGATAAAATCAACTGGTTTCATGGTGTCTGGTATGGGGCTGCGTGTTGGATTTGTGCTGAGCACAGGATTGATAATACAGAGATGTTTTTGTTATTGCTAAGCAGGGCTCACACAGAGCCAAGGCCTTTTCTGCTTTTCGTGCTGCCACAGTGCTGAGGAAGTTGGGGGTGCATGGGGGGAGACACAGCCAGGGACATTCCAGACTATATGACACCATGCTGAGAATATAAAGTGGGGGGAAGAAGGAGGAAAGGGGGAACATTTGGAGTAATGGTGTTTGTCTTCCCAAGTAACCATTACATGTGATAAGAACCTGCTCTCCTGGAGATGGCTGAACACCTGCCTGTCCACGGGAAGCAGTGAATTGNACCTGCCTGTCCATGGGAAGCAGTGAATTAATTCCTTGTTTTGCTTTGCTAGTTGGCACAGCTTTTGCTTTCCCAATTGAACTGTCTTTATCCCTGCCCACGAGTTTTCTCACTTTTACCCTTCTAGTTCTTTGCCCAGCCCCACTGAGCCCCCCTCTCTCCTATCTCCTGCTTTTCATCCATGAGAATCCCCAAGTCCTTCTCAACAGGACTAGTCTTAATGACTTCTTCCCAACTGTGCTTATATCTGGGAAAGCCCCAGCTCAAGTGCAGCACCTTGTACTTGGGCTTGTTGAACATCATGAGGTTCTCATGGGCCCTCTCCTCAAGTTTGTCCATGTCCCTCTAAACCTGGAATCTATGAACACTGTGGAACAGCCATCCTCAGAGATGCTTGAAAATGCCTGAGCTGGTTAAGCTGATATTCTCTGCTCCTGGCATCAGCAATGTACCCACTTTAAGTAGCTTCACCAAAGCTTTATACAACCAGATGATGGAGCTGCTGAATTACTGTGTTGCAGTAGCCCACAGTGATATGAAGAGGAGGAGGGGAGCAGCTGACTTCACACATTATTTTGTTAGCAATGCAGCACTAAATGAGGACTGAAGAGAGTACTCTCAGATCTTATGAAGTATTGTCGTAATAGTTTTCAATAGCTTATTTTTTCTTTTCAAATATTTTCACAGTCTCTTGCACTTGATGCTTGTGTGTAAGAATAGCTCCTAAGGGCAGCCAGTCCTGAAACATCCATCAAAGGTAGTTCCTGCAGCAGTGGGAACACTGCAGCCTCCCCCATAGCTTAGTTTTGGAGGGTTTTGCCAGGGCTCAAGATGATTCCTTCATTGGGAAAATTAAACCCAGCCCCTTTCCTTCTAACAGACTTGGCAGAAGAATTAGAGCTAGAACTTTTAAATGGAAAAGCAATGGAAAGGCACGCAGTGTCCAAAGCAGAGAGAAAGCTATAAAAGAGCACCAATGAAAAGCACACCAGAAACTTGGAAAAAAACCCCAAAACCTGCCAAACTCACAAAAGGGTCCACTAGGACATTTCCACACAGAAATGCAGCTGAGAAACCATTACTCTTACTAAATGCAAATAAAGGTAATGAATGTTATCAGCAAAATGAAACCCATATACAAACATTAAGTCAGTAGCCTTAACATCAAGTTTATGCACATTGATTCTTAAAAGTACTAAGAATTATTAGTTACCAAAACTTGAACTTTTCATTCATATCAATATAACATCATATTATAATTCCCTGTGAAACTTTCTATTCCCTACGGAGCAAGAACATCTCCTCTTATGAAAATGCCCACAGCTATAGAAAGACTTAGTCTGTCACCAAACCACACCTTTCAATCAGAATTCAATTCACCTTTTTTCCTTTCCAAGTGTGTTATAAATTCACCTTGGTTTACCTGTGTTTATTTTGTTTCCATGGATTTGGGGTTTTTAAAATAACTTTATAAAATACATATTCTAAATATCTGTATGACAATTATTTGGTTTGACAAGAAGAAAAAAAATTTCAATCAGTTGTACTGGCTGGCAAACATATTAAATTTTAAATACAAATCCCATTCTTCTTTTTTTTCCAGTTAACTTTAATGGATATACTTTGACTTACTGGAGAATTGGGATTAATTACATCCTTTTCAGAGGCACATCACTGTCACTGGCTTAAGGGCAGTGTGGATGTAATTTTAAGCCCCCTTTATCTGAAAGGATAGTGTAGTGTCCTAGATTTGACAAGTTATTTTTTATAAGAAAAGGGTATTCAGCTCATACATTTGACTTCTGAAAGTCCACATCAAGCTTCTCCCTGCTGTTAGCATGTAATCAATGTAAAGCATTACCCTGCAGCATCCCACTGGGCAGTGTTTATTGCTTGTACTATCTAAAGGATTTCCAGGAGTGGCAGGCAGGAAGCTGCTGGTAGCTTCAGGGCTCCCACAATTCAGTCAGATGCCAAACAAAGCCAGTTTGCAGGAACTTTTTCAATAGCATGTCCTTTTATAGAGTCTCAATGATCTGACTACCAATGAGGAATCTATTTTTATCCAGGCAACTTTTCTCAAATAACTGAACCCTTTGAATAGCTTTACAGAGGGCAGAATTCTAATAATTCTTCTTTCAGGGATTTTCTTTTTTCCTTTTTCCCTTTTCTCATTACCCCAGTAATGATCACCAGGCAATAGGAAACCAGAGTTCAATCTGATTTATGCTGACTTACAAGATATCAGAATGATGGCTGTAAGCCTTGCTGCATGTAAGTGTCCTACTGACTTCACTGAAAGCGCTGATGTACCTACAGAAGAACTCACACTCTGGGGTTAAACTCATGGAGTGCATTCACCCAATGTAATTAAAGGGCCAAGGTGAAACCTCAGCACTAAATCCCTGCCTGTCCCCAGTATTGGGGGCTGCTCTGCCACATAAAGGATACCACGAATGCAGGGAGCTCAGAGCTTTTGAACAACTAATCAATATGATGGGCAAAAGCCCCTTTATTGTTTACTTAGACCTCAGTTATACATTCTCCAACTACTGTACACGTGATAACACACCATCTAATTGGTCCCACTCCAGTGCAGCACAGTCTTTTGTTATCTATTTCTTGCTGTCTTGGCATTCCGCCCTTTCAACCTCCTCTTTCCAATCCAGTGTGGTCCATGCTTCAGTAACCTTGGCGAATTCCTGAGGCTCTGATAAGAATAACTGAAGATGGTTTGGCTGGGGCACCCTCTCAGGGTTCAAACACCTCACAACACATGAAACAAATCTATTTAAAGAAAGAAGTTGGTGAGATTGTGTTGTGTACAGTGCTGCCTATGTTATGCCCCCCTCCTTTCAAGGGATCTAGAAAATAACTTTCTGGAAATGGACAAGGAAAGAAGGCTGAAAGAGTTGGGAGCAATGGCAATAAATGTGATATGGAAAATCTTCATCAAACATAAGATTAAGGAAATTCCCATCTTTGGCAATCCTGTTGAAAACCAGGACTCCTGTGTCAAAACCATCTTATGAATCTAGACTGCCATCTAGGCTTTATGAAGATCCAACTTTCTTGATGCTTCATGAAAAAAAATGGCCTTTACAATTCTACTATTCTATAATAGAGTCCAATCTGTTAACAGCTTTAAATAGACATCATTCTCAAATTAAGCTACAGAAGACAGATTGCACTTAAAATGTGGCCTTTCATTCTTTGACCTACAAACTCAGAAGTGGATGGCAAGTAGTCTCCATTTTAGCATAAGATTTTTTGAAGTTATTTTGCATGCTTTCCATACTGTTAATATTTCCTCTGATAAGACATTGGCTTTTTTTTCCTAGAAATACATTTTTTTCTATATCCTCAGAGCAGCATTTAACATGGAAGTTTTACTTTGTACAAAGCAAAATACCTTAAAGGAAAAATATCCATTCTCTACATGATTTAGTCAATCCAAATTTAGGTGCACAGCTGAGATTCCCACATAGGAATGTAGCTGTCCAATGTTTTATTTATGGTCAGTAGAAAGAGACAAGCATGTACGAGAGATTTAGTTCACCAATGTATTGAATTCCGCTAGTAAGCACCATGATGACAACCTTGGCAAGGTGTGTGAGTCTGAGATAGGTATCCAAGTCCCCAAACCCCAATGAATCAGAGTAAAATGTAGCTTGTTTCAATTTATTTAGGGAAGATGGGATACAGAATGCCACTGCAATCAGTGTCACTTCAAGTGTTCACATGAAAGACAGGCGTGATTACTCATGCTTCTACATTATACCATTCTGTAAATTACTCTTACTTGAAACTGAATATTATGAATTTGCAATGTAATTGTTTATAACAAACAAAGAATCATATTCTTTCAGCCCTAAAGAAAACCGAATTACTATGTTAAATAATATTGTTGCAGTATCACTTCATATTAAAAATAATCACTCTAGCTGAGGTAGGAACAAAAGAACATTAAATACTGTAACTATATAATCATACCACACTTTTTGGAAAAAACTGTGCACTGCCATAAGTTTTAAAGGCTGAATCTTTACATAATGTTGAGGAATGTACAAAATATAAAAAGCCCATGCTCCCAAGTAATTACTACATTTGAGCATTTTGACTGAGTGAAAAATAAAAGTATAGGTACCATTGCCAATTGAAGCAAGAAAATAAGACAAGTAAATTGTGATCAGAATTTCAACAACTTCAGTGATGGATGAGACTCTTATTAAAATGAGATATTGTCATATGCTTTTGCTTGACCTTTCTACCTTTTTGTAGTTGAGCCTTATTCAATTTGTCATAAATAAATATTACAATTTTTTACTAGCCATCAAGTCACTAGGTAAGGAAGGACATACTTTGCATAAAGAAATGCTTGTGGGTGGATTGTGTTGTTTATATTCTTCTGCAGAACCATAATGTTCGTGGATTGACTTCAGCAGAAGTGCAATGAGATTAATGTCCAGTGAGTTACAGAAATTGAAAATAATTTCCAAACACCAGAAGAAGATGGGAAGATCAGGAGAAAATAAAAAGGGGTCTAAAAACAATGTAACTTCATGCAGTTAGTCAGAAATCTCTGAAATGCCTCTGAATTATTCTCAGCCTGTGCCCACCTAGCTGCCATAACAACAAAACCAATCTTTTCATTAAGAAACTTAGGGGATTGACAGAGGATGACAGAGATATTTTGATTTTATCAAAAGCTAAGTAAAAAAAAAACTAAAGAAATCTATCTCCAAATTTTCTGATCTGATCAGAGGATTCGGAGAGAAGGTGAATCCTCAAAAAATGTTTCTGAAGTTTTACTTAGAAAGTTATTATCATATGTATGAGGGCAAACAAAAACTCTATACTAGAAACAGATGCAAAGTTAACCTGAAGTTATAGAGGTGGTTCGATTGATCACACAGACATTTAGGCAGTTCAGGGACCTAATTTAGGAGTCTCCCTGGGGTCTTTATGGAGTCAGTAGAGGCACCTTCAGAGGGTGACCCAGATATTAAGTCAGCTGAGTTTTTTTTCAAGATGTTTGCCTGTACCTCTCTTCCAGCTACAGAGGACCCTTGTAGGCTCACCTGCCTTCTGAGACTGTGGTTCTGGTGAGATCTCTGCTTGACATAATTTCATCTGCAATGCCTCTTATTCTACATGCACGGTATGACATTCTTATCAACGAATGTCACTGCCTGTTAGCCAGGCAATGGTGACTCACTTTTGTTGGAAGCAGCATAAAATTCCCACTGAAAGGATGATGTTCCAGACTAACCCTTTCTGGGTTGGAGCTCAAAGAGATGACAATATATCCAAAAAGGTAACTGATTTAGGGCATGCAGAGAGTGCTTAATATGATTTCCCATCCCCTGTCAGTTCCAAAACCTGTATCTCTAGAAAGCACTCTGACACACACTGTATCTGCTTACACCATCCTGCAGACCGACACTCTGGAAACAGCCTCTGTGCTAACCAAGTCATTCCTCACTTCCACACAACCCCCAAGAACCTACATCATGCTCTTCCCTTTCTGAGTTTCCCTAAAAATGTCCAAGCTGACAAGTAAGAGAAGGAATTTTAAAAGGAATTTGTTAACCACTGGAATTGCAGCCCTTGAGGAAACGTAAGACAGTAAGGGTTTTGTTTAGTTTTTCAAATAGCACAGCTCTAAATTGCATATTTTCTGAATATCAAAGCACCATCTCTGTGCATCTGATATTTTGTCAAACCACTGTAATTTCAGCCCTTCCCTATGTCATACTTTTCTGACCCTCGTCATGCTGCCTCCTTGTAAATGAGTCAGCTGCAGCTTTCCCTTGGTCTTTGACCCTTGGAACATGTCTTGCAACACATTTTTGTCTTTCACAATGATGGGCATAAAACTGGAAGTCAGAAAGTAACTGGCTTATGAGAAAAGCCAATTCATTCAAAATTTTCCAGAGCTGGTCCCACAAAGCTACTGAGCAGACACTGAGCTTTTTGGCAAGGCTATTTGCTCCAACATTGAACACAACCCCTGCAAGATGAGGATGCATCCTCCTCAGTTACAGCTGGCAGAAGTCCACTTGCATTGTGCACCTTTGGCAGTCTTATCATTGATTACCTTCAAAAATCATATTCTGTTCTTTGATTTAATAAAATCCGTCAAGATCAGTTACACTTCTGTTTTGATTTCTTACTGTAGGAGAAGGCCAAACTATAAAAATTTCTTCTTTCTGCATTCTAAAAAACTCATTTTAGGTTTTGGGGTTTTTTGTGTTTTAGCAAGCATGCCTTTAAGCTAAAATGGCTGAAGAATGATAAAACAATCATTGCATCACATCTCATTTTTCAGGATACATTAATCTTTTCATACTATCTCTTTTCAAAAATGATTTTAAAAATTAAATGTCCTATAAAAATGGTTCCTATAAGAACTGCTACTCTTCTGTCAATTAAGCCCTGTACATAATGTGCTAATGAAATTGTGTGAATGAGACAGGAATAGTAACTATTTTAAGTGAGATGCACACTGTGAAGCTATTATTAACATGGTACATTGTATACATTTAGTTATCCTTGACTTAAAATGGGAAAAATGTGCCTTCTATTTTCATCGTTCATGCCAACATATTGCTTACACTAGTGAATAATCCGAGTAAAACCAGAAACAAATTGCTCTATCAGTATGTCATCCTACAGCCAAATTTCTTGTGATTATAAAACCATTATTACATATTCCTCCTACGGTCCAAAAACACCTACAAGCAGATGAAAATGAAACTTCTGCTGAATTGATTCCCACATATCCTCTGTCTATTTCTAATGTTTATGAATGTCCATGACTTCTAAAAAGGTCAGTTTTTCTTTTTACTTTCATGCAATTCTTTCACCGTGCTGATTCAACACCACCATTCTTCATCAAGCATAGGTTGGGAAAGGGTTTTGGAAGAAGGTGACCCAGGCAGTCTCTGGTGCTGCTCCAGACACTACCTTTTTTAGCTTTACATTAGTTCCAAATGTACACTCAGAGACAAGGAAGAACACTGAAATTATTTCATACTACTGACATTTGGACTCAGAAGTCAGTTTTAAAAAATAGGAGTTGACCTGTAATTTGTCTAAGCCCTTTGAAAAATCTCCTAATATCCTTATAAGTTAGTTATAGCCCCTGCCTGTTAGACAAGAGAGCTCTCCAATCATTCTTTCTTCTGTTTTGTGGTTCCAAACAGGCATGGAAGAACTGATCCAGTGGTTGACTTGCCTTAGATCTTTGGAGGATATTCCTGAAAAGAAAAAATCTTCAACTAAACAGATTATTTTCCCAATTTCATCCACTTCTGTACTGGTAAATAGCAGCAGGGCAGATCTGGAATTTAGATAGGAGTTCAAAGGGGTACACAGGCTGCAGGAAAAATAAATGCGTCCAAATTGAAGGCAAATTTATGGCTCGAGATAAATATATATTTGTATGATGACTTCCACAAGCTTTGTGATCTGATATACCTGAGGGCAGAACATGACCCTGAATTTTAAGCAGTACTCAGCTGTATGCTTCTTGAATGTTTTCTTGTGCTGTATCATCTTATTTTTGTTTAGCTTATTCCTGGGGGGAGGAGGGGAATTGTATTTTATTAGTTAGAATAATGCAATGTTAGATTTTCCAGCAGAACTGTAATTCAGTGCAGTTTTGAAAAAATGAGCACGAGGTATGGCTTCTGCTCTCTATCTCAACAGCTCATCTGCATGAAACAGAACAGCTGTGGTACAAGCAACTTAGGGAAGCAAAGCTTCAAGGCAGTGGTCTCTTTTGGAGTGACTTATCTAAAGTGATGCCTTAGGTTTTAACTTTTATATTTTTAAATCCTGTACTGCTAGCGTAGCTCTGAAGTTTTCTGTAGCTTGTTAAGTGCTGTTCTCTATGCTAAGATAGACATAAAAAACCTCTAACTTACTCTCCAAAGACACCCAGAACAAGAACTGTAAACCACCATCTTGGGAAGAGGGGAGCAAGCGTGGGGGAAATTACATTATTGGCTGGGTTCTGGTTGGTGAATTTATGTTGATATAAAAGTGTGAAGAACTCATCACCTGTCATCCATTTTGGGATCCACTGAGGCAGGACCCTCTGGAGTCCAAAGTGTGCACCTGAAGGCCTTTCAAATAAATACCACCTTTTTTTTCCTTTATTCCTGTCTAGTCTCTGTTTCTAGGTAGCCAATTTAAGGCATCAGAAGGACAACTGGACATTCCTGTACTCAACATTTGGTACCTCTCTGACTCTTTAAAGGAAAAGAAAAAAAGAACAGTGATGTGGGAAATACTTGTCCAGCCCCTGTACCCAAAGGGCGTGAGGAAGGTATGCCTGCTAGAAATGGATAATGTGGTTTAAGAATTTTTATAGGAAAAAATCCTTCAGCCATTTCTCTCACCTGCCAAAAATCATCATAAGGACAAGCCTCTCCTTATGACCAGCTTGAACAAACCAGCCTAGAACTTGCCACTATACTACCACATCTTAAAATTAATGCTCCTGTAACAGTACCATGAAAATCTCTAGCTCCTCTATTTGCAAGAAGATCCAGTGCACCAGATGTCCACATGTAAACCACACAGCAGAAATTAAGGTGCCTCAAAAGGAACACACACAGACAAGTGATTAAGGATCAAAATACCCAGTTAACCAGGAGGAAAACTTTTCTCAACATATGAGTTCTTTGTTACCAGTCTCCCTGCTCTCATCACGAAGAGAGACATCTCTACTGTTTACAAAGTGCCTCCAAAAAATGGTCTTGAGAACTAAAATTATTAAATATTAGAAATCATAGCTTTTGTAGAAACTCAATCTATTTTTCTCACATTCCATTTCTCACATACCACCATTTTTGACAAGTAATAAATTAACATTTTCTCTTCTTCACATTGGCTACAACCACTTCATCACATCACTTCAAAAATGTTTATAGTTTTGTTCAGAGTACTTGTTCTCAGCTTGTCTTTAAAGTTTCCTGTTTCAATGCCATATTTAAATAAGGGCTTACATGTCTGAAAGCTTGTCTGGTTTTCTACTTTTAAAAACATTTTATCTCCCTTCAAACTTTGACTCATTCATCCAGGGATGTTGCCAAAGAAGCAATATTCCATGGTTTTGGGACAAGCAACTCTTCCTTCTCCTTTGAACCTTTGTATTTCTCACATCAACTTACAATTTCACAGTGCTTGAGTGCTTTCATTTTTTCAAATGTAAGATTTATAGACAGCATTACAACTTGACCTGCTTCTGTACACGGCTGCATGCTTTCCCAGATCAATCCTTTTACTCCATTGTAGTGAAAATTTCCATATATGCTTAATTGGGTGTAGTGAGAAGACTTTTACGTCAGGCTCTTGGGAGCACTGAGCAAGCAGCATTTCCCAGCTATGTTCTGAAGTGCTGGTAAATGCAGGGCATCAAACAAGACATTGTGAAAGAGAATGCACAGATCTTGTCCAGAGTGTTTGCTCATTAATTAGAAATTTTTTTTAGCTTTGGTGAGTTTGCCTGTGTGAGACCCAGTAGGGCAAACAAGTCGAGTCCCATAAGCCAGTGAGACTGTTTTCATTTTCACTACTGCATTAGCAATGGTGATATCAATGCTAACCAACCTGTAATTTTACAAATGAAATGTTATAGACCTCAGTAATAAACTGTACACAGCATATGGATGTAGAACACTATGGAAACAGGTTTAGTTGCAGTTACATCTCAAAAGAAGTTAGAGGGGAATTGAATTTAGGTTACACAAGCAGAAGGCAGAACTTGAAAACAAATGCTTTGCTAAAAGAGCCTTTTTACCATTGTAAAGGCAGTGGGAGATCTCTCCAGCTTGAGTCAGCTTCGTTTTCCTTATCCTTCCAAAAAGCCTTGTTTCACCTGTACTCTTCCCTCAACAACTACACCACTCTCTCCTATCCCAGCTTCCTGGTCCAACTTTCATCCCTTCTGAAGAAGCTGAAAGTCTCACCCCTACAATCCCAATTACCCAACTTTTCTGAGCCAAATTATTTTCTTAGAGGATTCAAGCCCTGTAAATCTTTACAGCTGTAGGGCAAAGGAACTTCACGGCCTTGTTTTCATTCCTGATCCTTCCTCTCCCCATGCCAGTCTGTAGACAACATGAATCTCAGCAGTACTAAGAGAGCAGATGTTGTGTCCTTCACTCAGAATCATGGTTTCAGTTCTCGAGGACTTTGCTGCAAGACTCTGCAGCAAACACACACTCTACTAGACCTCCACTGTGGTTGGAACTTTTGGTTTTGAAATGTTTATTTGCACAGCTCCATGACATCTGTGTCAGGCACATCTGTGTCAGGCACATCCGTGATGTGCCTGACAATTTCCAATTGTTTTTATTTTCCTCCTTTTTCAAGGTAATAACAAATTAAAGTAATGTCTGTTGGAATAACATTTTGGACATAGACTACTGTCTTGACAAATTTTAAATTTCTGCTTCAAAACATAGTAGGTTTAGATATCCAAATGCTGGGCTGTGACAAAGCAATTTTCTTTATGCTCATTTCCAGATGTAAATCACTGGGTGGCAACTGACACCAAGGAATTGAAAGAAGAGTCTGTTTAGCTCTCAGCTTGATGCATCTGGCTGGCTGTGTGGTTATAATGGTACGACAGTGTCTTGGGGAACTACTGAATCACCCTATAACAGAAGGTCGTCTACTTCCCTGTGTGCAAAGTAATAAAGCAGTAGACAGAAGAAAATATTAGACAGCTATACTCCCTAGGCCAATTTGTCTCACAGCTATACTACAGTAAATCAGAAATAATTCCACAAACCTCTGTAGAGCTATTCCAGATTTATGTTTGCAGAGCTAAGAGCATAATCTAGCTCCTTTAATCTCATTCTATCATTTTATATAGCCAGTACTGAAATAGTGACTATATATGCAGGAGTTTTTGAAAAACTATCTGTTGTAAAAGCACATTTATTTTCACAGTATTTTTAACAGCCAAAGGTAAAATACAATGGAATAGATATACTGGCCACTTTTGAACTCTTTTCTGGCTGTGTATGAGATAGATGTGAACTTTCTTCATGCATTTGTGTGCACCTTAGGCAGTGGTCTCCCTGCTGATATCTACCCTGCCACTGTGCACACCCTGTGCATTTTCAGGAAGTAGCATCACCTCTTTATTTTTCCTCTGGATCTCCCACAGACAGGAAGATTATTTAAAAAAAAAAAAAAAAAGGTTAATATAAAAAGCACAGCCCTTTCCAGTTCTTCCCCACTTGGGCATGAGCTCAGTTCTTTTAGCCTTTCCAGAGAGCCAATGTACTACACAGGTCCTCTTCCAAAGGTCATATAACATAGCTGTGGTCCCTGGAAATCTGTTAGAAAAGTCTAACCTGTGCTCTAATATGTCAAATTTCAGAAGAAAGAACAACTTCTAAATGTTACCTGAAATTACTATTGATTTTATCTAAACCTAAAAACAAAAATTTGAAATTTGTTTCAGGCTAGTGTATAGTGTAGTGGGAACAAAAAAATAAAGCCTATTTTCTATTTCAGAGCCCTTGCACAGCAATCATAACAAGCTAACTTTAGTGCATGCCTTTGCACCTGGTATCCCACTAAGGCAGCAGTCCTAATAGCTATCACTGCCAGAGATGCACCAGAGTCACTGAGATGTTTTATGTTGAGGAAAAAACCTAATTATTTTTCCATCAAGGCATATCTGCTTTTTTTTTTTTTTTCAATAACTATTGTAGGTGAAGATAATTTAGACTGTGAACACTTCTTGTAGGCAGAAGATAATTGCATGTCTGTGGGTGAGTGGGTGACTATCCAAAAGTGAACTTTTGAACTCATAAGCAAGCATGAGCTATACTCATACTCATACAGCCTGCTACCTGCAAATGGTATGGGCTGACTGTAAATTTTGATAACACTGGGACTAAATAACTGTGGCATGTCTTGATTCGTCCAGTTGATAAGATGTAAGAACCACCAATTAGGAGCTGATTGTGTGTTTCCTTCTGCACACTGACTGTTTAGGTGGGGAAATCTGGGGGCTGCAAAAGAGGGCGGTGAAGATCACGACTGGAAAATGATCCTGGAAGTTGCAGAAGACCCTGGAGATCAGATTGCTGTTACCCAGCACTGGTAACAAGTGCTGGGGGACGAGCAGGGGCCCTGGCCACTAGAGCAGGGACCTCTCCCATCTGAGACTGTTACCTGTGAGCAGTGGCACAGCATCACCTGACTGGGCTTTCAGCCTCTCCTTCCCCGCCAGCGCCCACCTCCCCGTGCGGAGGAACACTGAGACTGGGGAACACAGTGCTGCTCGTGGGGATCTGTGCATGAGCAAATCAAACAGAGTAAAAGCTGTTATCTCAGGACTTCTTAAATACACCCCAATATCCAGATCCACCATGCATTGTTGTTTGCTCCATCTCACCTGTGGCAATTCAAGACATAACTTGTACAACTGTATCATTTGATTGCCACCAACCTGCATGCCCATGCATGCGAAATGCAGATGTACTCACAACAGAAGACCATGCTGCTTGTGCAGAGATCAATGACTCACCATCAGTGTAGTCTTCTAAATTTAGTTCTGTTTCCTATTGAGGAGTTACTCTGACAATTTACCATGGTGATGCCACCCTTATGAGCTTATTATCACTGTGTTTGTCTTCTCCCTCTTACTGCTGCAGGAAAATAGGCATGAATACACTACTGTTGTCACCTGTTTTTCTTTTAAATTCTAACTTATAAATTGCACAGAGAGAATGGAAGGAGAGAAACTGAACAAAGATCACTTAATCTTGTTAAGCATGTCTGCAAATCCCATTTGTGTCAGACTGGAGCAACAAAAAAAAAGATACATCCCATTATCAACTCCTGTAAATCTACTACTCAATTATTTTCAAACATGGCAAATCAAATTTAATGTCAGTATGTCCATATGTGAAAGATCAGTCTGGCTGAAAAAGCAAGAAAATTTTACAGACTCATGTGAGTTGTATTTGAAGTGAGTCTTGTTTATAATGAAGTCATCCTTGTTTGTTTGTGGTTTTTTAGATATTCTTAAGAAAGAAACTGAAAACACAAGCTATAAATAAATATTTTCATGTAATTAGACTGTGGAAGTAGAAATTTTTGTAGAAATACTGGAAGCTCATTTAAATGCTCAAAAAGGCATTTGAAAAAAACTAGGCAAAACACAGAAAAGTCTGCACAGTGTTAGTCATGTTAGTAAGTTAACTCAAAATGGCTAATGCCCTTTTTCAGACTTTTATCATAAAGCATGGGCTGCCACTAAACTAGAGTCTGTTTCCTCATAAAGGAGGGACAAATATCCACTAATACCGGTAGGGCTTATTGAATTTCCTTCTGCAAGTATGACATGATACAGCCAGCACAGGAGATGCTAAAAAAAGCAAAGACAAGTGAGGTCAAAACACTGAACCGATGTCAAATATAATTTCTGCACTTCATCTGTTCTCTGAACAAATTGTTACTGCTTTTCTTTAAATCAGTAGTTACCCACTCTCTGTTATCATTCCCCTATCAGCTCCTGGCCAGGAACACAGTTTAGCTCTGTCAGGATAATCTGGGTGTCCTCAGGCTGACTTGATGTTTTCAGCTCTGTCTGAATCCAGTGGTAAAACACAGTCTATATGTATTGTAAAGCCATTTTCTGCTTCAGTTCTAGCCTTCTCCTTTTAACTTCCCTTTTCCAGTTTCTCTGTATGTAAATCTTGCGTAATTACTTCAGGATTAGTTCTCCTTGGTTCAAGCAGCTTGACAGAATTGGGCACTTACATATTTGTCCATCTGCCGTGTTGCTTGAAACTTTTTCTTGAACACCATCCTTTCTACTGAGAGCAGGTTTTATTCCTCCTGACTTCTTAGCTAAAGTTACATTACGCTCATTTTTTTACAAGAGGTACTTAAATATTCTAGACATTTTGTGGTTTAGCTAAATAAAATAAACCTACAAAGCTTAAGGGTTCAGCCTGCACCACTGGCCTCATCTTTTTCTTTTCCACATAAATCAGCTTATTTCTTTCTAAGTACTCCCAAAAGCTTATTTAAATATGCCAAAGTACTCGCTGTTTATAAAATACATCTCTGTGGATGAGTATATGGACAGAGAAAAAGATAAAATCATTGCTGTTCACAGGAGCAAACTGTGAAATTGCAGATTATTGGAGTTGGAATTGCTGGTTCTATACGACTGCAAGGTAAGACCCTTTCTCAAAGAAGGTAAAAGTATTGTAAAGGTAAATGAAAGCACTTTTATAAAAGAGACTAAAATCCACAGTTTTGTGAAATCCAGAGGACTGGATTCAAAGGCACTAGAGTGTTTAGGGCTTTTTCCCCCCTTATCAGAAAACTCTTCGAGTGACAACCTCGATAGCGAGAAATTAAACCAGTTGGAGCATGACAAAGCAAGTCAGGAAATGTGATTAAGGATAGACACATCATGGAACATATGAAATACCAGGAATATTACAGGCATGCCAGGGAAGTGGGTTGAGAGGGAAGGTATTAACCATGCCAGAGAACATTCAAGGGATGAATTTCTCTGTGGAAGGCTGGAAAGATTGGGAGGGGAAAACAGATAACAGCAGCAGGCTGGATCCATCAAACTGATCACTTAGAGACTGCAGTCCTTTGGAAAAGAGAGATGGATCCTGACACAGAACCAGCAAGGCCTGGGGAACACACAGCCATGAGGAATCATATTAAATTTAGTTATTTCCCAGGATTTAGTGTAGTCTAGGACTGCTGTTTTCCTTTTTACTATCTACAAACAGCTTTTCTGTATTCAATTTCTAAGATGCAATTTCCCGGCAGCTGCCAGTTTATTAGATTTCTGGCATGCACGGTTGTTAAAATGTATCAGTAATTTGGAACCTGCTAAACTGCCACTCAGGCTAGGGTCAGTTTTCATTTTGTGTGACAATACCTGCAATTATTTGTGCACTTTTTTTTCCTGGCAATTCTTCAAACACCAGTTTGGTGAGCAGAAAATGATAGCTTTTCCTCTGTAAAGAATTATAAACAGAAGTATGCAGAGAATAGCTCTAGGATGTCTATTACATTACCAACATCATCCTCAGAGCAAGCTATGACAACAAGTATGTGTCATTTGGAAAACAATCCAGGATAAAGGAATAGGAATGGTGATATGTAATGTCATGGCATTTGTGAGGGGTTTGAGCTTTTAATTAGTAGGCTAAAGCTATTCAAAATTACCTACTATGGTTTTGCTTCTTACTGGTTTCTTTGTCCTGGTAGGCCATCCATATCATCTCCTCATTAATAGTTTTTGGTTGTTGATGCATTTGATTTTCGGAGAGGCTTAAAGCTCATTACATTTTCTTCCTTAAAAACAGAGAATAACGTAGAGATCAAAACCATCCTTCAGTGACTTAGTCTTTCAAAGGGGACGGTTATTAAGTGCACTGTGATGCAGACAGCCTCCTCTGTAATCACACAGAAATCCCAAATGTAGGAGTTTACAAAGTGCCCATCATCTCATGGCTGAGGTAGGTGATTACTCCTGGAAGGCAGGAGCATGAGGTAAGTCAGCTGCCATGTGTGACATAAGATGTCAGCACCTAGAAGGAAAAATCCAATTCAAGGTGTTTGGCTCCTTGTTTGACTCCAGGAATTTATTTGCTAGTGTATACTGCCTTTTATAAATCCCCAGGCAGCAAACATCAGGAACCAATGCATAAACAGGCACAGACTGTAGGTAAATATAGTTCATTTTCTGTAAGACTGAAGACAAAATCCCAGGAGAATGAGGATGTACAGGTGGAGCAGATATAGAGTAAGTGGGAGTGTATAACTGCCTACGGAAAAGTAAAATCCTCCATTTAAAATTGCTTATAGTATCTCAGATGAGTTTGAGACTGCATAGGAATGAAGGCTGTAATACTATTATTAGACTCCACATATATATAAAGTATTTTTTAGGCTGTAAATTACTGATTGGGTCATTTTAACAGAAGAAACTATATTCAGGGTTTGAGTGCACAAATTGTTTGCATCTTGCTTCATCCTTCCCTTTATGTGATAATTCTGTTTCTCATTTCTGCTGCTAAATTTTACCCCAAAGTTACAAGTGATCTGTGTAGGTGTGTCGATCAGAGCACATTCCTGGGGTCCTGTGTTCATAACATGCAGCGGGACTTCCTTTTAATACAAAACTGTTGTGTTGTTTAGTACATTATTTGGGTGTCATCTGTAGGAAGCAGGTGTGTGAAATAAATTAATTTAATCACAGCCTTTAAATCATAGTTTTTTGTTTTGTCTCATACTACCTGAGGACAGAAACACTTTCTACTAGCAAAATGGGACTGAATTGTCCCAAGAGTTGCTGGACACCTGCATTCAGCAGGAGCACCAGCATCTGATTGACTATGGTGATCCTAGGAGCATCTCAGTAATGCACCCAACATCTGAACCTGCTTCAAAAAAGACTGAAGACTGAGCCTTGTATGTCAAGGCTGAGCTGAAAAGTCAAAGTTCCCATAGGGTCTCTCAGGCAAAAAAAGAAAAATATGAACTTGGAAATTAACTTGGAAACTTTGACCAGCATTTTTACCTTTGGGCTTTGCTTACCCACACAGGAACACTGATGGCCAGCTACCATAGCACACATCCTTCTGCTGCCCCATCATTCACTGACTCCTTTGCTGCTCAGGTCTCTTTTCTTCCCATCTCCCTATTCCAAAGTTGCATGAAAGATTCAAGTAAAAAAGTCTTTTAGTTACAATACCAAGAACTGGTGAAAAAAGTGTTGGAGTTGGAACCAGTATAAATGTATACACATTGCTCATCAATGAATTAGTTCTTTTTTTTAGGCAGTACAGAGTCAATTTTCTTCAGGCTTCACTTTACAGAACAGTCAGCAAAATGGTGTCAAGTGTGCCCTCATTTCCCTTTCTTAATACCACATCACACCACGTTACCAAGAATTGTGAATAGGTGTGGAGGAGATGAACTTTCATTTTATCACTCCAGAAGCACATATATAAACCTCTTACCACCTGGCCCCCCAGCAAATATTTACACTAAATGAAATGCCAGCAAGGCTTAAAACAGTGGGAGAAAGTGAACACTTCCATGAAAATGCTCTGCAGTGGAATAGCTGGTGATGATGAAAGTTAAATTGCCAGGGCTAGGCAAATAGTTTCACGTTATCTGTAGATTTTTCACAGTGGCACCATCGATTTTGAGTTTGGGATACTAGTAAATCACAAAAAATCAATAGTGGTAATCTGTGCAAAATGAAGTTGGTTTCAATAAACAGCTCTGTTAGTATAAATGCATCCACATTGCATATTTGGATTAAATGAGCACCATTTCTCAGAGAATATGTGAAATGAGAACACTAATATAGGAAATTTTTCAATGTGAATTTCAAAACTGTGGATGTAAGGAGCTTTAATGTTCTCACATAGTTCTGTGATGAGTTGTAAAGTCTATGTGTCAAAGTGGTAGCATTTACAGCTTCTTCCTGCATGTAGACTCTCAGCCCCAGCACAAGTTGTCCTATGACTTCTGACAGCTGTGTGGGTTAGGAGTAGGATGTTGCAGGAGAGATCAGTTTCCACCTGCAAGGATTCCTGGTAGGGTGCTTGCTCAGTGGACACATTGTGCAAACAGAGCAGTGAAGAAACATTTTTGCTCATTCTGCCAGTCCTACAGGGAAAATTAATGCCTGTCATTTGTTCTGAGCTCTCCTCTGTGATGCACAGCAAGAGCAGCCACCCAAGCTCTAGCAGCAGGTCTGGGTTGGGGATGGTCTCTGCAGGAGGACTCTGACTTTGGCCCTGCTAAATCCTCTCAGCACTATCTGTCCCAGCTCTCAGAGCTTCTGCCTAATGTGAGCATAGGATGAGAGTGACACAGGGCTCTCATCAGCATCCTGAAGGCAGTGGTGTGCATCTGGAGCTGGTATCTCCAACTCCTGAGGTTGTGAAGACACTATAGCTGACATTTGTATGTTGAGGCTGCTGTTAAGAACTGCTTCCAGCTGGGCTTTGGGGTGGGTTTGCCACCCCACTCATCGCACACACAATGTTCTCAGCCCCTAACTTATATTCAGCCTCTTGGCACTACCTTGGGACACTGCAAACCATGGGTACTGGAGGAGAGAAAGGGGTTCTCAGCCCCCAGCTGGGAGACAGCAACATGACAGCTAAGGAAAACACTGAGATATTATAAGCATGAACAAGAGACAAACTTGTGAAGTGTTTGCCCTTTCTGTAGCTACTTAGTACTAAGTGCTGGCAGACATCACTTTTTCTGCACAGCAGGAGTATATCCTTCCCTTTTCTAGCAATATCAGCTCATCCTTCCTTCTTCCTGATTTATTTTCAATATTAGATCTGGTGAAAGAGAAGATACTCTGTTTTAAGTCACCAATTGAAAACGAATCTACAAATGCAGAGTAGAAACACAAAATGCGAGGCTGGGAGGGAAAAGAAAAGAAAAACAATCCTAAAGAAAACCTGTACAAAGAAAGTTTAGGTGCTGAATAATGACATGAAAAACCAAGATAAAATAATCATTGTTGCAATGGCACAGGAAATAAAAAGCAACAATTGAATTTTGAAACTTTTTAGTAGATCACACTCCTATTTATAAACACCCCTGGCCAGAGCTGTGCGAGTCTGCAGCCAGAATTAGGTTATGCCCCTACAGAAGGATGTCTGATGGCAGCACAGAAACAGACTCACACCAGCTGTACCCTTTCACTGCATTGCCATACTTTTTTAAGCATCATTACAGGCTGCCCATACTGCCAGAGACCCTGAGTGGTTACATGAAGACTGGCGTCCCAGCTATTCCATGGCATGGTAGCCAACACAGCAAAACTAGTCTGGGCTCCTCAGCACAAAACTCTGACAGCTTATCTATGGAGCTGTATTGCCTTTGTGCCCTTAGAGTGCTGAGGCTGTGACCTTATGTTCATAATGTAAACAAGAACCATTGTCTCACATGCATTAAGATTTCCTCTATATTCAGATGCAGTTTATTCCCACTGAAAGGAACAAACATCCAACCTCAGAGATTTTTCCATTGAAAAAAGGCTCTTTTATGAAAATGTATTTGAACTGAAAGCATTTTCCTTTGAACAAAAATTAACCAAATGGCTAACTTGCTGTCACTTTGTTTATCTAGGAGAATGACATTGGCCCAGGAAGCCAAATAAGTGCTTGGGAACAGAGTACAAAAATATCTCAGAGAAATATTGGCTGAGTTTAACTGCTGATGTAAAAGCGAGTGAGACTGTTGAGCCCAGCTGAGCTGTAGCTCCTTATGAGAGCTGTAAATCTTTAGTGAGTGAAGCTGGCTCAAAGCATTGTGCAACTCGTCCCCTATTTAATATAAGTGCAAAAGCTTTAATTTATCCCAGATGTCATCAAATGGTGGGACCAGCACTTTTGCTACATCAGTATGAAATGCACTAACAGCTTCATTAGAGGAAGAGTATCAACATGGTATTACTCTTCCAGAAGGTGGTTACCTTCTGTTTCAGCCTCTAGAAATACACTGTAAAAACCTACATTCCAGGTGCTCTGGCTTACAGCCTTCTCACTTGGAAAGGGTTTCAAAGCCTTCCATTCAGTAGGAGAGCATTTTGTACAATGATGCACATACTTCACCAGTTCTTTTAGCAAAAGTTGTTTCTAACAAATCTCTTGGTGAATGATGACTTAATGCAGTGCAGCCTGGTAACTTGAAATTTTCCCATTGGCTTACAAATACCATTTGACTGGAAAGGAATGTGTTGGGGGATGCCTCAGGACAGCAAGGAAATGCTTCTGAACCTATGTGCACCAGCACTATAAAGAAATTATTTGATTGTGTCATCAAGTCTTTAGGTTTTAAAAAGGTTTGAGGAAAAATATGATAGCTGGTTTTGAGTAGGTATTTGTTGTCAAGATGCATTTGAGATACTTTTTCAAAAAGACAATTTGTGTAATAATTTTTGGTCTGGCAGATGTACATACATCTGATGCAACAGTAGCTAAAAGAACAATAGTGAATGAATATAGTGCTGAGACAACCACTATCACAGAGCATGGCAGACGAAATTCTCTGCTCGGTCACACCTTAAATTCCTCTCAAATGCAGTTAAGTCCTTCATTTTTCCAGCCCTCCATTTCTTCCATGCTTTGCTTCACCCCATATCTAGTCAGTGCTACCAACCAAATGCAGATAATCGAAGACTTCATTTTGGAAAGCAAACGTTACTTCCAACTCTTCTTGGAGTTCCTAATGTCGAAACATATACAGGGATAAAGCTTTAGAAAAAGCCCCTTTTTGCATACGCCCGCGCTTGGGACCACATGTAAACTATTCCTATCTTCCAAGTGAAATAACAGAAACCATTGGAACAGTTAAAAATGTCTACACTATCACAAGATTGTATGGCGAGT
The DNA here is from genome assembly GCA_013400515.1 of Erpornis zantholeuca. Lineage (NCBI taxonomy): Eukaryota > Metazoa > Chordata > Aves > Passeriformes > Timaliidae > Erpornis > Erpornis zantholeuca. The sequence goes on from VZTN01000565.1 coordinate 40,941, forward strand.
TTCACTTCTTTGAAACCCTTTTCCAAAAATATGAGACTCAGATGAACAGGAGCCAAAGACACCAAGTCCCACAAACAGCTTTCTATTTTCAGATAATAGCCAGTTTAACTAGAAAGACATATTTCAGTACAAAACAGACCTCCCTCCAGTTTCTATAATATCTTTGAAGCCTTTGGCTTAAGGGAGTGTCCCATATTTTAAATTAAGGTCTGGATTGTGCCACGCCACTTTAGATCTACTGGGACAGTGCTGTTCCCCTCTGAGTCCCCTGCCCTGGAACTCAGCAGGTGTTTATTCAGCTGCCATCATCCTTCAGGCCCCAATCTGATCTCACAGCCATACACATCAGGACCTGGCCTTGTAAAGAAAGCTCCAGGGGATCTGACTTCTAATACACCAGGATTTGAAATGGAGGCATTTTACCAACAGAGATTAACAGGAAGCTGTTATTTTGATTATAGAATGGCTTATCTGTGCAGAGTGTAAAGCTAATTCAAAACTTCCTAAAAGTTCCTGACAACAGTTTCTTTTAAATAACTTCTCTTGGAAGTGGCTTTTGCTTCAACACCCATAAATTTCAAAAAGTAAGCAAGCTCATACTAAGCCTGGTTCCATATTCTGAAACAAGATGGGTCACACTGCTACTACAGTGGAGAAGAACTTGCAGAGGCACTTCCCAGCAAGACCATCAGGACACAGCTGGGCTCTGAGGACACTGTAACCCCACCAGTATGGTGTCTGCAGATACTGCTTGGTTTGCTTGCTCCGGACGGGGAGGCAGCTGGAAGTTGACATTTATTGGTGCAGAAGCAGCATCACAGTGAAACAACTGTGTGGCTTTTGAGACCTGTGGCTCTCTTTCTTCATTACTCTTGCATAGTGTTGCTGGCTTTTGTCACTATTATGTTTTAATTTTAAGAGGAAAGACACTACTGTGCTTTGTTCCTTGAGTGGCCTGCCAGAGAACATGTATTTTACAAGATTTGAAGGAGGAACCTGGTAACGTTTCCTGATATGGAGATTACTAAACCAAGCTTGTATGGGAGTTGATGAGAGTGAAAGGACTCAGAAGCACATGGAGCTTTTGTATGTGCTCTAGAAAGAGAGTTCAGGCAGCATCAGACTTTGGGGTCACATTAGAAGGGCACAGAAGACATTGTAGCATGAGGCATCTTTGTATCTCAGTTTTAAGTTTATCTTATTGGCAGCCATCTCCAACTGAAAGAAGATTCAGAAAAGAGACCTTAGATTACTTTGGAATTTTCTACTCCATTCTCCATGCTTTCTGCTTTGGCAATGGAATAGTTCTTCCTTATTCAGCACAATAATGTTTTTCTTTTAGACACATTCTGCTTCTCCCCATCCTGCAATCCCCCATCCCCCCACTCCAAAAAAAAGAAAATACTTGCTCTATTATGAAAAAGCAAGCAATATTCACATATCAAAACCAAAGAGTGTAATTGGTTTATGAAATGGGTTATTTGGCAAAATAGACTGCAAGTGCTAGAGCTGCGATTTAGTGGTAGATAAGAAGCCCATTCAATTTGGGTTTTTAAGGTTTTCATACTTTTCATCCGCCACAAATCTGCTCTAGTGTCAGAGGGACTACTTTGATCTTTATTGATCGAGAATTTACATTGGTGTTTTAATAGAAACCTGTTCAAGGAATATCTAGAAACATTTTTTTTCTTTCTATAGAGCTGATATGTGAGAGGAACTGAAACTTTCTGGCAGGTGAAAAGAAGTGAAAAGAAGTCTCTATTCAACAAAGACCAGGAAGTCAGCTTTATTTTTCTCTTATACCAACATATATTGACAGTGATTCTATGGCAGGTAACAAAGTAAAACCTCCACAAAAGAAATGTAGGTGTGACCCTTCATCCAGGCTTGAATGAAACCCCAGCAAAGGCCATGCTGTGGAACAACATTTTAGAGGAATGATAAAAAGTGTCTTGGCATCAGCACATAAGGCTGAACCAGAGAGATTATTAGATTACTATGGTTTGGGATTTTTTTTACCATGGCATTATTATATCACCTCTGTTTATTATTTTACTCTACTATTTATCTTAGATTTCCCCACAGATGAAGGTAGCAATCATAAAGGCCAGCTGTGGCCAAGGGATGCTCTTTCTGTGTATAGAAGCAGTGAAGAGCAAGTTCTGCTCTACGTGGAGGGTGGGGTAGAGAGGAGGAATGGACACACACTACTGTCACAGCTTCTTTTAACCTGGGTCTTCATCATGAATGGAGAAAAATGAAAGTCTGGCAAGCAAAGGTTGGTCTTTGGGCTCTAGTCATGGAAGAGGAGAATTCAGAAAGAAACTTGCAGAACAGGAGCTTTGGATAGGAAAGAGAAATAAGTGGACTCTAGAAGGGCAATTTGATCAACTTTCCATAAAGGAAGATTAAGTTAGGTGCAGAAGAAGCTGTGGTGAATCTCTTATTTTAAGATTATCAGCTCTGACAATGACCCATACATTCCATGCTGTGTCATTTTGAACTCAAGCCAATGCTCAAATCGTATGACAGAAGCAATTTCAGTGGGGGAGCACTATAATCATTGCTGCACCATCAGTGGAAGAAAAAGTTGGAAGAAATTTCATGGACAAAAAAAAAACCTTTCATATTTCACAGCTTTTAGGAAGATAATTTCCATACTGTCATCTGGGACAGAACAGCTACATTGTATTACTTGAATTACCTGGCATAGAACAGCAGTTGTTTAGCGTCTCATTCTGATGGAGGAAAATTAATTGATTTCTTCTTCATGCCACTGTTTGCTGAAGTGGGTTTAATAAATTAGATCCCAGAGAGCGTCTACGATGTGTTTTTAAACAAACATAGTGAAGTATAGCTTAACCTCAGTGATCATTTATGCTGTGTTTATTGAGCATAACAAGAGATTAGATAATTACATCCAAGGACTTCCTCATTTCACCAGAATTGTTTGCATTAAATTTGAGGCTTATTAAAAGGCATTCTTCAGGGGAATATGAAATCTCATTCCTTAAACTTTGAATTTTGCTACATTTTTTTACTTTTTAAGACTAGCTACAGCAAAGAATCTTCATTTAAGCCTCTTACAGTGTTCATTTTAAAAATTTTATTCAGCTCTGTATGTGGGAGCAGAGGTGGTAATGAATAAAAGGTGTGGGGTAACGTTGGGAGGATATGGTGAGCAGAAGTCACATGAGTAGTAAAATAAGAAGAAACCTAATAATACCTAGCAACATAATGGAAAAAAAAATGTGCATGGCAACAGAAAGGAAGGACTTAACTGCAACAAGAACACTTGCCAGGAAAGGCAGACAAAGAGAAGGAAAATTCCTAATATTAATCCTCAGAAATGGGGGGTGGGAAGGAGCAAGAATAAATAGTTTAGAAACCTGGAAAAGTGAGCCAGCTAAAACTTGTCCTGCATAAAATCAGCAAAGAGCTTTACTATTTTTCATAGCTATCAGTAAGGATGTGCATTGACTTTTTATGATCCAAAGCAGGAGATGTAACAAATGTGTGGTCAAGCTTGCCATTATACTTGGACCTTCAAAAGGAAAATTAAACTCAAATAATTCTGTTACAAAAACATGAGGCCCATTACCTGAGTAAGAAGAAAATATGCATAGGACAGGACCTACCTTGCCCTACCAAGGACTCCAGGTTTCTGAGAGTGTAGACAAAATTCAGCTAGTAAACAGCAGCAATTCACTATCAGAAAGTGGAGATTTAGATTAGCTGATGGGAGAGGAGCATGAGCAAATTCCTCCTGCCAATTAGGTGCCCCTCTGGGGCAGCTTAGCTGGGGGTTTAACTCACTGTCAGCACCATGTTGTTGGAAACAGAGCAAGGTGCTGACCATCACAGCACAAGGGACATTTGCCCTCATCCCCATTTAGAGCAATGGGATTGAAAACCTGTTTGAAAAGAGCTCTTTGACAGCCTCGCCGATGGGAATAGTTACATGCAGATGAATTTTCAGCAATGCTAATCTTGGCAGAAAATGTCATGTAATCTCAAAACCTTTTCAAAATTCTACTCATTGCAGCAAAGGTAAGAGAGGTTAGCATAAGAGAATTGAAAATAAAACATCACAAAATGAAGAAGTAATTTATACTGCCCTGGAACTTTAGACTGAGAAGGTTTAATCATAATCATAATCATATGGCTATTGCACCATGGGACTGTGGAGCAGAGCCAAGATTGTTTCAGTGCCCTAATTATATGTATGTGGAGAGTCTCCATTATTTGGGATAACTGCAACACTGATGATGTACCAGACAGTCAATTATCATGTGTTATTTTGGACATCTTGACTGTCTTTGGAAATCCTTTTTTAAATTTTCCTTAAATTTAGCTGTGGCAACAGCTTTTTAAGCAGAAAATAATCTTGAAATATTCCTCACAAACCGCAGTTATTTCTTCATTTCCCCAGGAAAGTTGAAACTTCAGTGTCCTGAATATTTTGAATGACACTTTCAAATGCAAGACTGAGGCAGATGTTAGACCTGGGGCATAAGTAAGAGATTAGTAGTTTATATTAGCTCCAGATTAGTTAGCAATATATAAAATTGGAACTCCACTTCCCTCTTGCTGCTGGAAGGGAAAAGGAGCTTGCTGCTTTTTTTTCCCAATTTCAGGAGACTTCTTTAATTAAAAAAAAAAAAAAAAAAAAAGGCTTCAATTTTTTTATAGTCTGCCCCAACTTTGAAGTTATCTTTGTTTACAGCTTCACTGCTGTCTTGAGTTTATAACCTACTCATCTGACCTCAATCACAGGTCCCTCCTTTGCCATTATTTTATATGAACTTTGGATGAATAACATGGTGCCCAGCAGTTCCTCTGTCCTGTCTGGTTTATTGCAGCTGGGTCTCTGCTCACTCAGTGTTGTCTGAGCTCTTTGCACGCACCAACTATTTGCTGAAACAGAGTCCATGAAGCAGAGGCTTTATTTTCTGACCCACTTCTGCTATCTCTGCTCTCTGCAGAGCAGCAGTGCTGTGCATAGCTAACCCCTGCTCCTTGGTGGCTCTTTTCAGTTTTTAGTCCTTCTATACGGCTTTGCGAGAGCCTTGGGAAGAAATAATGCTTTGAGAAAAACAATGGTAGTAATTTAAATGTAATGGTCTTTGCTGGGTTCCTTATTTCAGACTCAAAGGAAGTGTATGATTAGGGTCATGATTTTCATTTAATGTATTATTAAGTTTTATGCAAAAAGATGGGCTCAATTATTTCTGTGTGAAAAGAACTTTCATTTCACAGGTGTGGGAAATTATTCTGGATTACAAGTAAACACCTATTTCAGTTTTAGTTCTTAAGAAAAATAATACTTTTATTCTTCAACATTTCTGGACATTGAAAACAACACGGCAAAGGTTCTTTTTTGAATTCTGCTACAGCATGTTGGAGCATTGTGAAAGAATTACACATCCTTATGAGCTTTTTAGTTTCCATATGCCTTCTGATTCCTGGCTTCATCTTCTCTAGGATAGCTCATGCTCCAGTGAATGGGGAAATCATTTTTGGCCACACTTTTCTCTTCTAAAAATAAAGTAATCTGACCTTTCTCATAGGTGGCCCAGCAGTTCCAAAAATATTATTTGTTGTTCTTGATTATCATAGTCTTAACATATTTCATAAGATTCACTGGATGTTCATTCCTCAACAGTATGTTTATTTCCAAATTCACCAAAGGCTTTTTTATATCCTAGGTATGAATTATCTGTATTTACTGCCTTATCATTACAGCACACTTCCAACCAGTGACAGAATTGTGTCCCTCTAACATTGTCTCCTTATGGACTGGACAGTTTGTGGGCATAAAGAGTTTTCTTTTCCTAGCATTTGCTAAAGATAATGGTCCTCAGCCTAGAGCCTCTTGCCATAGGAGTGAAAAATTCAAGTATGACATTATTATATTTCCCCAATCACTCAAGATGCACCAGGAAAATACACCCTCTTCAATTTATCTGTCATGAGTACTACCTTTCCTGGATAATATTTGGCCACTGGCCTCTAGATGATGATTTCCAGTGGTTTGTGATGGATTTGTACCCTTAAAACAGCTAAGATTGAAAGACAGAACTGTTCATAATGGAAAGCCAGCAACAGGCACCTCTTTTTAATCCAAACTTATTCTTCTTTTTTCAGGATCTTCATGACAAAGCTGGTTTTGTCAAGTCTCTTTCAGATGCATTATTCTCTTGCTCCAGCTGCTTCACAGCATGGTGGAGAAGGTTGTTTAGTTTTGCTTATTATTGAAAAAGGCATTTCTGTAACCCGATGCTGTCATCATGAAACATTTCAAGAGCAGAATGTAACAGAATCTGAGAGATTCCAATAAAACCCCAGATCTCTCACAGCATCCCTGGGTCTTTCATTCATTTTGATCTAGATATTCTCTTGAAGTTTTACTTTCCTTGGGACTGTCCAAATTTCTTCAGAAGCCAACAGATTCCTAATTAAGAGAATCTGAGTTTTCCTCAGCTTCAGTATGCCTATGTTTACTCCAATATTCACCCCTGAACATTTGCTTTGAAGTGTTATAGTCTGACTTGCTGTGTCATTACCATGTAATATGGTTTTTTCATAGGACATATACTAAATTCAAATTTGGTATAATTTGGTCTTAGGCAGGGGGAATTCTGTTCAGAGATTTTAAGCAAATATCAGCTTCTGATATAAAACTTTGGTTGTTCTAAAAGATTTCTTGACATTTACAGGACTGCTGGTCTACTCATCAGTGTGTAAGTCCTTTTCTTTGCTGGCTTGCCGTAGTCTCATGACTTCCCCATCATCATCTACATCAGCACATCAGCACCACAAAATACATCTTTATAGTCCATTAAAATTCCTAGCAGGGCCTTAATTGACTCTACTCTTTTCTCTCAATTTTACTTTGCAGTAAAATATGTGGTATGAAGCAATGCATAGAAGAGCTGCTACGACTTCCAGAAATGTTTTGTTGGGAGCCAGAAACTTGTGTTTGCCTGTTGGCGCCATTATAGTTGCACAGTGTATCCCTAGTAGTTGCATTTCTCAAGTCAAACACAGTTTGCATCCTTGCACACAACTCCACTGGATGCTTCTGCCTGGTCGGCACACACATGCCTTACTCAGCTTTGTTTGCTTCTTAATTAGACTTTATTCCTTGCTGTGAGTCTCACTAGCCCCCTGACCATATGTCTCACAAAGCACATGCTGGATTATAAAGTAACAGGCCTACTTATTTCTATAAGAAAACCCTTTTCAGTAGGCACAGGGAGCACTCCAGCTAAATACAGAACAGCATGTTTTCTCTTACCAAGTTTTTTGAAAACTGCTCCTGTCCTTTTCCTGCCTATATCTTTGGTGATTAACAGTAAAATGACCATTTATTGCTCTTGACAGTACTAACTCTTAATCATTGATGCTAAGTGATTTCTCAATGTATCTAGTTGAAAATAGATTTTTTTTACCCCCACAGTATCTCACGGGCTAGAAACATTGTTGATTTTCACTGGCATTCTCTTATAAGACTTTTGGCTTGGGCTTTGCAGCTAACTACTTAATCAGTGTGTTAACATGAATGACACAGAAAGTTTCTAGCTCTCACATGAGACCTTGTCTCATAGGAACTGGTATCTTTATGTCCATTTTACAAGCAGGATGCAAGAAGACTGTGGCAAACAGAACAGATAACAACTGTTCGGTGAACATGAAATGTGGGTTAGATTTGTATTAGCCACATCAGATTTTGCACTACCCGCTCTGCCATGGAGTCAGGAAATGTTTCAGCTTGCTGTTCCATGGAAGTAATGTGGCAAAAATTGAGGTTCTAAGAGCTGCACTGCAGTCATCTGCCCCCAGGACAAAATTACTTTTTTAGGTGTGGGTGGCTTTGTTCCAAGAACAGCACCCACTTTTTACCAGCAATGGGGACTTCCGTCAGAATTAAACATTAGAAGTTATCCTGGCAATCAGCTTTGATTTTAAAAATGTTTTTCCATGTAAATCACAGCTATTCTGTGATGTTTTTTCCTGACATTTTCCTCATTTGCTCCCTTTTTTTAAAAACCTTTGATATTTAGACAGACTACATATGTCATCCAGAGCTTATGCCATGGACAGAAATGACAATAAGAAAGAATGGATTGGTCCCAAGCACTGAGTCAAAACTAAAAGCCGAATTATTTAACTGAAATTACATAGACGAAAAAGTGAAAAATCAAAGTATTCAAATTAGAAATAGAATGGATAATAAAAAATACAAAATTTTATGTGACACCGATTATCCCATCTACTCCAAAGATACCAATGAGTCTCAGGGATTTCCAGCTCCCCACAGTCTCGGTAAGACTTACTTAAATATTGCTGGAAATCCCTGCATCCTCCATTTCCAGCCTCAGGTCATGGTTTCTCTGCTAGTACAAATTCTTGACTGTGGCTCGAGTTCTTGCTGTGCAGCTGCCCTGGTTAACACCAGATGCAATTTATCAGCTGAGCAGCTCTACCCTGCCAGTAGGTCATGGCAGGTACACTCGGTAGGCAGAACAAGCAGAGCCCAGCATTTCTTCTCCTGGAGCTCCCAGTGCAGCCCTGAGGTGCACAGACACCCACAGAACTCAGCTCTGCTCCAGAGGAGGGCTGGCTGCCCTGAAGTGCATTTCAATCCCTGGGCCGATGTGCGTGGTGTGACCAGGAGAGTTACACCTCTGCATGGCACAGGCCTTGGAGGGGCCATGTGTCTGTATGGCACCTTCCTCCCTGGCTGCCTCCATGGGGGGACAGGGCAGGGGCCTCCTCCATAGACTCCTGCCAGAGACACATCTGGATTACCTCGCATGGAGGCAGTGAGGAGATACTACTTAGAGCATTTAGATACCCCTAAGCACAGTCTCCTCTGCATTTACAAGGGATTTCTTCTCCGTACAAGCCCTCAGCAGCCTGTTCTTTCCACACAGGCACAAAGCCTCTAAAAGGCCACAGCTTGCCCAGCGCTGTGCCAACTCTGACATCAGTGCTGAACACGGTGTTTGTCTGAAATGCCATCAGCATCGAAAAATGGGTCCTGAGATGTCAGCTCATGCTTATAGAAACTTTCTCTTTAGTGAAATGGGATAGAAAGTGGAAGAGAGAGTACCAACTACAAAAAAATTTTCATGCAGTTTCTCCTTGCCTGCTCTCTCAGATATCCTCAATAGTTGGTCATAACAATAAAGGATAGAAATAAAGTCATAGATACTTTATTTATGAAAATCTAAAAATAATCAAATCCCTTAGATAACCATGTAAGCAGAAAAACAAAATTCATCTTTCTCTCGCAGTCTTAACTCCTGAGGACATCACAGAGACACTTAACCAGAAGGACTCTGTGTGGTAGTTCAGCAGTATGTTTGCCACTAAAATCAGATGACAACAGAAATGGCTGTAATTCAACTTATGATGAAAGTAATCCAAGAATGCCTAATTGTCTTTTTTACTTTTCCATTGGGGTGGTTTGGGGATTTTTTTCCCTTATGCATCCTTCCCTGGCAGGCTCACTCTTTGTGTCTTTTACAGTGGTGAAATCTGCTTTTTTTTAGGTTTGCTTTCCTCTGCTCATTTCCCTCCCACCTTTCATACCCTTTTTATTTTTGCTCCCTTACTATTTCTGTCCCTCTTCCCACCTCATGCATGTACACACACACATATGACCAGATAGTCAGAGTCCTTCTGATATTTCCTTTTCTTCCCTCTCACTCCTTGTTTTTCCTATGAGACAGCCAAACCAAAAATGCCACAAGAACAGCTTGTGCTTGTGATACGTTAATACTACAAAAGCAGTTACAGTAACTGTATTTTCACCAAGACAGACACAGAAGATGAGTCTTTTTCCACTGACGACAGAGGTTTCTGCTTCCTAAAATTTAAAATGCTCTCCTGCTTCCTCCTCTGTCACTTAAAGTAGCACAGCTGCTCCCTAGCTGGGTGAAGGCAAGTTTCAGAAGGGGTACCATTCCCAGATGCATATGTCCATGGCAGAAGTGCAAGTTAAAAAGCAGTGATCCAACAAATGTTCACATAATCATACTAAGCATCTCATAAACACGGAACGAGACAGAACCTGTCTGTCACAACATATTTGTAATCTGAATTAATCCAAGTAGATCATGAGACATACAATGGATACAGATAGAAAAGGACAGTCAAAGAGGGCAGTGACAATTATTTGTCATCATGATGGGACCCAGGCTCAACACACCTGCACTGTAAACAGTCTTAGGGAGCCAGATGCTCAACTCCTTGATAAAATGAATTCTTCCATGATAGTTCTTATGTTTATAGAACGCATAAAAATGTTAACAAAGAAAAAGGAAAAATGTCTGTTGAACTCATTGCCTGGGAGGTTAGATTCCTCCTTTACCTCCTTTGCCCTGGGAGTCTTTTTCTTTCTGGCTGAAAAACCTGCAGACCTTGTGCCTGTGACCTGAGCAACTTTTCATTGAGTGCATGTATGTCTTCAAGATTTCATCCTGAAATTTGCTTCTCTTTAACACAGGAGAGGTATTTGATGATGTTATTCTTTTTTGGAATACACATTTTAAGTAAAATTTACAAGTCTGTTGTCCACATCCAATTCTAGTGACCATATTCCAGTCCTAGCATGCAGGTGAACAGATATTCAAGCCTGACACCTCTTTTCACAAATTTCGTAGTTTACCTTACCTTTCAAACAGATCCAGCTGTTCAATCCTCCAAACAAACACACAATGAGACAACCTCATGGTCTGGCACAGATCCCTGAAAGTGGCCTGCCATTAAAACATGTAAAAGTGAAATCAGAATCATACACCTGGGAACAATTTATGTTGCAAGGGACCACCAGGGGCCATCGAGTCTATATCCCACTCAAAGCAGGCCTGTAGCTTTGAAGTAAGAGCCTAAGAGCTGATTTGCAAGGAATAATACAGGAAGCTACAATACAGAGATAGAAATGTATCACTGCTGCTGGATGCAGAATGAAGTTAAACTACAATCGACAGCAGAAAAGGGAAGAGTTGGAGTCACAAGGGTGCAGACATAGCAGCACACTTATTTTCCTACAAGCCAGACATTTGTCCTCTCCAGCACCAGAAGTGAAGCTTCCTGAAAACACTCCTGTTGTTGACACTTCCCTAATTTTGACAGAAAGCACTAAGAGGCTGTAGTATTGGGTAGAAGAGGAAGAAGGAAGAAAGGGAAGTACTGAAAAGAGACTTATTCCCTGAACTGTGATCTCAGTATATGAGGACTATGACCACGGTAACTGCTGCATGCATTGGACCTTTATCTAACACTTGCATGTCAGTTGTTAAAGACTAATTGAGGCATTTGCTGTTGTCCAGTTTTTTGCCACCATTCTGGGGTGAAAGATGACGCAACACTGGAAGCCAGGACAGAAAGAGGCAGGAGGAAGGAGATGGGCAAAGTCACACTGAACAAGTTTTGGTAGCTGGACACAGACACTTCTATATTTCAGGAATATCCTAACCCTGTAGCCAAGTACACTGGTCATTGGTTTTAAATTCCCACTGAGCAGGCAACTTCTGAGTCATGCCTGCACATTATTTCTGGGCAATGAATCATGTCGGATTTCAGTAAAATTTTTTATTCTGTAATCTCACCCCTAGAAGTTACATCTAGCCAGGGTGTTGCCAGTGACAGAAGAACTTGTCTCTGCTCTTTCCCAAGCCCAAAATTTGCAGGTGAAAGGAGAGAGAGGACCTACCCATTATGGCACAGCCTCCCCCTCCTCCTGCCTACCTGTAAGGCCAGCACTGAGAAAGGAGGGGAAGGGGGCATCTCTCTCTCTGGCAGCAGCTCTGACTGACTTCTCCAGGAGGTAAGAACTTGCAGAAGGCAGTCACGCTGGGATGTTACTTCCCACTCTCTGAAGGCTAAAGTTTCTCTGTCACATCAAGACTGGCTCCAGCAGGAGCCAAAATAACATTCCACGTAGTGAAATAATGGATACTCTGTGTAAGGTGGGAGTGCTGCTGTGCCAGGTCAGCTCTAATCAGACCATTTACCACCGGCTTTGCAATGAATCATTCGGTTACTGGAGAGGCAGAAATTAAAAGGTGCTTTTTGCATCTTTTTCTAAAAACTGCCCACGTAGAAAGCAGCACAATACAAGGGGGGAAGGAGACCAAGCTGTGGGAAGGAGGAGTGTGAAGCAGGCACGAGGAAACCCCTCTGTGCACACAGCTGAAAAAATCTAGTCGCTGTGGGAAAAACTTTAAAAATTCTTGTTTTTAAAGAGAAGTCATTTTTGCTCAATTAGAACATGGTTCTTGTATTATTACACAGCATGCAGCACATTAGGAAAAAAAAAAAAAAAAAAGGCTTGTACTTTCCAAGTATTTCTTCAGGGGATATCAAAATACTCCATGAAGAAATGGGAGCAGATAAAAGAGCACAGCAAAGCTTCTGAACCTACATTTTCAGTTACGTTTTTTGTCAGCAAATAATTTGCTTAAACTGCACACTGTCACAAACAGAGGACAAATAAATTATTTATGCCGTACGTAAAACTGCAAAAGCATCACTCAAGTTCACTGTTTTCTATTAATGTACATACATAAATTTCACAGATGGCTTCTGTCTAAAGAATCCATGGCATCCTCTACTACTCTCTGTGCTCTGCAAGGGAAAAATACAGGATACTAGTTATAGAGAACAATAACACCATAAAAATGGGAAATGATGCAAGGGCAATGAAGGCAATGGAATGTGTTTTCACAGTAAGCTCAGGCTATCACAACACCACAGTTTGGGTTACAGAGATATGAATTTCAAGCAAGAATAAAAAATTTATTTGTAATAATGTGCATGAACTTAATCACAAAATTTTGCGAGAAAAAGATCATCAAACATTGGAACTTTTCAAACATCAAAGAAAACGTCTTCAGAAGGTATTTCTTAATCCTTGCAGAAGGAGTATTTGAAAATACTTTGCTTTTTGTGTCCTAGCTACCAAAATTTGCATTCTTGGGCATTTCTCCTGTCATAATATCCCAGATGAGGGTGGCTTGTAATTCTTACACAAAAAGAAGATTTTATTTTTAATCACAAGCTGACTAATGTTTTTCAATAAAAATGAATTCTTTCTTCAGTTCTCTCAGCTACTTTCTTTTGCCATGTTTCAAGGAACAAATGCCTGCAAGCTGAGCTGCAAGCTACATACTGCTCATCCCTGAATGTTGGGCTTTACCTCTTCCTCTTTCTCTCTAATAGTTTCTATTTCAGTCCTGGGTAAGTGGAATGAAACAAGAACTTCAAACTCTAGCCCAAAGTCCAGCACTCCACTTTTTAGCCATCTGTGAAACCTTTCCTATTTTAAGTACATGTGTTGGCCTTATCACTTCAGTGCCATAACCTTATTGAAGATTTTCAGCTCTGCTCTATCCGTGGAGCAGAGCTGCTATCCATCTGGGAACTCAGAGGAGGGCTTAAAAGTTGTGACTTGTTCAGTTTCGGGATGGAGGTTTGACTGGGGAGCTGAAAATTCTAACAGCCTACAGCCTGGCAGGTGGGCAGCAAGTGCCCCTGTGTCGCCCTGCCAGATGGGGCTGGTCCCCACACAACAAACTCTTTGAACAAGACTGTCGTCAGGAGAGGAGAGACACCCTGGAAACTCAGCTCCCAAAGTTCCCAGCTGAAACTGAAAATGGCTGTAACTTGCAGCAGCAATTACACCCCAGCCCAGGGACACAGAGTGTCTACATGCAGCAGAAAGGAAAGGTGGAGTATTAGCTCTGTTCTGTGCTTGGCCCCTCACTCTCTGTTTCTGGAACTTAAATAATCTAAAATAAACCTAAAATAAGGTATGAGAGTTAGTAGGCACCAGCTGCATGACAAAAAGGAGGTAACATTAGCCCTTTCTGCCTGGTATCTCCTTTCTAAAGTGTGAATGCTTGACTTACAGTGTTTTTCATGATGCTTTGATGCCTGCATATCTATGTCTATGTAGAAATGTTTATTTGGCAACAAGGGAAAAAAAAAAGGAAGAGAGAAACAAAAAGTGTTTTTTTCTGAGGTTTTGGCGAAGTCATGCAAAAGCTTCTTCCTGACCAAAACCAGCAATCAGGAGTACAAGATAAAACCAGTTCAGAAGAGGGAATGCCGAAAGATTAGATAGCTGATATCCAGTTTCCTGTTTTCCTCCACCATCACAGAAAAAAAAGAGGTGAATTCTTCTGAAAGACAGGAAACCATGTAAGGCAGTTTGGTGGCTCAAGAACCAAAGTCTAAAGTGGCGCAGTGGGGGCTGCCTGAGGCCCACTGCGTCCTGCTGCAGACGTCCTGGAAATAGCCACAGCGTATGGACTCGCAGTCCCCCACTCTGGGAGCAGCCCCCTAACTCGGTGCCATAATGTGCATCAGCTGAGGTGAAGGATGAAGGAGGGATCTTCTGTAGGGGTTCCAAAGCCTCCATTACCACTGGAAGGTCCAGGGACACAAGACACCAAACGGATGTGAGCAGAGAATTTTACATGAGGGGAGGAGATAACCAGGGTTCAATGGGGACAGGGCTAAGGGGCAGAACTTGGGAGGAGTTAGGGAACAGAGACCAACCAGGGAGTGGCAGGGAAGGGATTAAAGGATAGGGACCAATGGTACATCGAATAGGGTGGAAAGTTCTGGGGAGGACGGTAGACCTGGGGGAGAGTGACAAGGGGTGTCCGCCCAGGGGGAGGAGGAATGGGCTCAGCTAACACTCTGGGGGAGGAACAGAACTTTGAGTAAGTGTAACCATGACAATAGAACTTGAAAGGGAATACAATACAGCGAGACAGTGAGGACAATTACTGAATTGTAATTGTAAAACAATTACTGAAACCTTCTGGTGTTTCACCAGCTTCACCACAAGCTGGGTGACCACAACACTTAACAATGTGTTTGGATGTGCTAGAAGATACCTTTGTGTTTTCTTATGTAGTAATGGTGGTTTGTGTGCGATATATCCATGGTTAAATACACACATGCTGTGTGTGCAGATGTAACAGCATTAAATTCTAATACTAAGTGCATAAATAACCATGTATGATTGCACTGAAGAAGGAAAAAGTAAAGGTCAGAAAAAGTGGATAACTACTGGATAACTACTGTCTATCTATGTACATGCTGAGAAAATTTCCTGTCACATACCATAGTGCTTTACCTTCCACTTACTAGGAAACTTGTGGTGGTTTCATTTTCTGATCCTATTCCTATGTACCCAGATGTTAACCTCACTCATGTGCTCTCAAAGTGGCTGGAAACAGCCATGGAAATGAAAGCAAAAGAAAGTGAAAATGAGGTGGAGCTGACATTATGACAAATATCACAGAATATTACAAACATTCCCAGTGCTCAAAGCATACCAGTGTCCTCAGAGTCACATGCACTAGAGCATCAACAGCTCTGAATTCAGCCCCATGTCTGTAACAATCATTACAAATTCTTCCATAGCAGCATGGCTTTCCAGTGTCAGAGTCACTGTGATTGTAAGTCTACATTTTTAACTTCACTTTTGTGGCTTCAGAATGTTGGAAATTTTGTCTTTTGAAACATTTGACTTTGAAAATCACTGCAAAGAAATTACTACATCAAAGCAGAAGGAAGAACTCATGCCTTTTTCTATTTAATTTTGTAAACCAGAGAGTAACTATGAAAAGTAAGGGTCAGAGCTTATTCTTTCTCTAGTCTTTGGATTACTCCTGATTCCCATATAGTGGAAAAATCCTCAGCTGATGCTGCTAGTCCTTTTACTGGACATAGGGTAAGAAGTGATGCCGGAGTACAGCAGCCATCAGTAAACCTGGCCCTTACCCTCAAATGCAAGTGAAAACTGCCCCACTGACCTTTATAACACAAAGACATAGAAGAAGAAAATGTTGCATGCACTCAGCTCAAAAGAGAGGAGACAAAATAGGAATGCTGTGTTTCCACAAACAGAGACACACTGTTAGCAGCAAAGAAGGCTGCTGGGCTTTGTAAAAGCCTGGGCTTCCTTGCCAAGCAGAACGTGTTATCCATCTTCCATAAAAGTGTATAAATCTGTTTCAGCCAGTCTTCCTTTCTGAGAGTTTTCCAGATTCCGGTGTCACACTGTAAATTATTTTGCACCAAAAAAGTTAAGGTCGGCTTCAGTTATTTTGCATTGTTTTGTGCATATAATCTTACATTAAACTGACCCAAATCTTTCATTCTTTAGCAGGACGGGAAAAATTGGCTGAGGACAAAAATGCAAGATAACCCAATTCATGAGCCACTGAATTCTCTTCTGAAGAAAAGATTATTTGCTTCATTAGATTTCATTCTTGTCAAAGACAAAGACATAGTAATCAAATCACTTTTGGAATGTCCCCTGTGAGTACAAGACTAAACCCAATGGTTATTAAGGGCTAAATTTTTGTATGAAAATATGATGCAGGAAGGTGTAGCCTCAGCTGTGCATTTAGAAATCATGGAGTGAACAATGATTTGAGTACGATATTTCTCTAAAATAATGAAAACTATTTTAATATTAGGACTGAAATTTATGGCTCCTTAATTTCCATATTAATTTTTATTTTTAATTTAAAAGTAGATTCAATAATGCACAATCTACTTCTGCAGAGCAGTTTTGGGGTCAGGAGAGGTTAGGCTTACAAACCAAGTCAGCAAAAGTTTTCACGGTGCCAGTGACAGAACACCAGATACATCTAAATGCAGTCAAAGACAATCTGCCATTCAGACAGAAACTCTCGAGTGTGTCCTAACCACCCGTGTAGCCATGGCAACACCAAACGGAGCAGAATCTACCCCAGACCTTGGGTGAATGCCAAGGTGGTGTTTAACCCACACTTAATTTTATCCTGCTGCTTCCAGATCCTAAACTGCATTACGCCTGTCTTGGCTGTGTGCAGGTTTTTGACTGCCACGTGGCATCCATTTCTTAGGATGTACATCTAGTCCCTGAAGGGGAAGGAAGACATGCAGGTGCTGCCAAGCTGCCTCCACGTGCGCAGGGAGGCCTTGCTCTGCAGGGCACTCAGCGGGATCGTCACTGCTCCAGCCTGCCAGGAATAAGCGAGGGTGCTTCTCAGGCAGTCAGCAACCACACAGATTCCCTCCAGAGCTACAAGTGGCATGTGCAGCCCTGTCATGCTTTCCTTTGTCTAACAGTTGTGTCTGTGAGGCCACTTGCTTGAAGGACTAAAGAAATAGTGAACAATATTTGGAGTTGAAAACAAGAATATTTTTTGTGAGAGAGTCTTGGCAGCTTTTCTGGGTACAAAAACCAGAAAATTTCCCTCTGAGCATCAAGTCATCGGATGACCTGTTACTACCTACTAAGGTGTAACCACCAAGATGCATTTTTTCAGAAACACTTACCAAGTGCAGGAGGCAGGCAGAAATGTTTCAAGAATATATTTTCTAACACCTTTGGAAACAATTTGTCGTCTTGCAGCAAGTGCAAAGTAACCCTGTTAGATTTCTGATTACTAACTGAGACTGGTCCTTGGGGTCTCCTTTGGGGTCAGAGCTGAAAGATAGTTCTCCTGGGTGTCAGAAATGATCCACCAGAGCTGCCTAGAGATGTTTTCAAGAAGAAATATTTGTTCTTCAAAACCACCCTTGTCTAACAGTCTAACAAATACTCATGTGCTTATTGGCCCACCGAAAGTTGTTGCCAGTGGTTTGTGGAGAATTTGTATAACAAATACTGAAGTATAAGAGATACTTAAAGTAAAAAAAATTTAAAAATAAGTCTTTCAAAGACTGTTAGGAGGGTTTCTGGAGAAGAGGGACCATGAAAAGTTGTATTATTTAGCTGAACAGAAAATTCAAAACTAGAGTAACCAGCCCACTGTGCATCAAGCCTTGAAATGTCAAGAGAGCTCATTCAGACATATATAAAAGCACATGACTGATATTTTAGTCTGTTTGAATAGCAAAGGAACAGAGTATTAAAAGCCAGTACTTGTGCCTTTTCCAGAGGTTCACGAGGAACCCCACACTGCTTTTTCATTATGCTGACTTTATTCCATCTGAAGATAGAGTAGATATTTTTCAGGTTTGCAAGAATATTTTTTTGCTGTCTCAAATGCAATGTGTCCTGGGAATTCTGTGTAAGGCTGCACTGAAAAAGATTCAGAAGAAAAATAATGCCTTGCTCTTCTTTCTGCCTTCCTGCTAATGACCACACCTATGTATTCCTAGGATAACACAAGTATATCTTTTCAGGGGCAAATGATGATTGATAAAAACTTTGTAAAAAACTCCATAGCCGTTTCTCTGGCAGCAGCTACACATCCATATATAGCAGTGATGTGGGCAGCGTTTTCAAACCACCTGAGCATCTGGGGATGGCAAATAATGTTTAGTCAAAGAGCGAACAATTTTATACAGTAACAATAGAAATTGGACTATAATTTTTCCAAATATAATCAAATCCAGGACAAGTATCCTTTAAGGATTTGGGAGCTGCTAAGACTGTGGTGGCAATTAGATTTGTTCTTTTACCTTTTGTTCAATGGATTATGCAAAAGGTAATAGAGCTTGCCTTACAATTTTGAGCTTCTGTACTAAAAATGAAAATGATTGCCATCTCCTTTCTAGGCTGTTTTGCTAAATACTGCAAAGAAAAGCTTCATGATTTAATTTACTGAACTTGTCAGGCTGTATCAGAAATACAAAGAAGACTAGCGGTAAAAATCTTTATTAAAGATAGAGAAGAGAAAGAACTGCCTGCAACATCACCTTGATGTTTATTGCTGACCACAGAAAAATGGTTGTACTTAAAAACCACATCAACCCAGAAAATTAGAAGGCACTTCTTGTTTCCTGTTCAAGGGACTCAGTGGAAAGAAGAGTCTAAATCCATGACTGAAAATGGAAGAACTATGACATGAACATCTTGAAGAGACCGTTCTTGCTGATATGAAAGATTTTCCACTTTTTGTGCCTAATCAACCCAACAAAAATGCTTAACATCACACAGAATAATGAGTAATCTGGTGTTTACTGGAATCAAACACTTGAGATTCTCAAAAGTTTTTTCACTGAGCATGTCAAGTTATCCCAGCACTGATTTGGAAATAAAAGACAAGGATTTAGTCAGTTTTAGTCAGAAATGTAGCCTAGTATCTGCAAACTCGTGTGTTTTAACATTGATTACATAGCACCATTCAAATGCAAAATGTACTTATCACAAACATTCTTTGGTAAACATCATTAAATAACTGCAAGCATCAAAGCACAAAGCATTTAAAAAGCTTTATGAACTGTGATATTGCTTTCAATAGTATGGTTTTAGGGAAAGTATTAGGAAATTACTCTGAAAAAGCTAATCTGCCCCTACTGAAAAAGAAGTCTATTTGGTGGGTTTTGATAGGTGTTCTGGGTTTATAGAGGCTCCGCTTTTTATTAGTCCAAGAAAGAAACAAAAACTTTCACAGTATTGTGCTTAGTCCAACACTGCAGCTGAAAAAAAAATGCTGATAACATGCAGATCATTTCTTATTTAGACTTTCAAAATTTATAGTAAGACTTATATCTTATTTATACAAGATTTTTATGTGTTTTTTGGTCTTTTCAGCCTTTCATTCTTTGGTAACAAGTTTTGAGACTAAGAACTATGGATTCCTATGAGCAGTTCAAGGAACTGAGGATACAATACAGCAATATTTAGGTAGAGACTAAGTCTTCGGAGTTTCTTCAGTTTACCAGTTTCTAAGGGTGATCTGATCTCCCTGTTTTATTATTGTGTTGTTGGTTGGTTAAATTAATTTAGTTATGTATTAATTTTTATGTGTCTGACTGTTCATTGTTAGAGTGCGTGAGCTATTACCTTTGGCAGAGAGCTTCATGTTAAACTTGTGAATTTGGACAGCTGTCAAACTTTGTGACCGTGCTCACATTTCTCCCTAAATCCTGTGTTTCTCCCAGTACTCTAACTTCAGAGGTGCACTAGCCAGTTTTTGTATTTCACGGTAGACATGATGTACAGCATTTTGTTGGATGGATACCTTAATGGATTCGTGGCATGCAACTGTTTCCTTGGATGTCCCAGCACGGCTGTTTGGGCTCTTGACACCACAGAGAAGCAGCTGATGGGAACTCTCATCTAGGGGAAAGCTATGCAGTTGAGTGCATTTGGAAGTTTGGTTGCAAAACTAAGAGGCTGGGCAGGACACCTGCTGAACTTTTTATTGTGGAGCACATGTCAATTGATGCAGCAGTGAATGACAGAAGTTGTAGAATGGAGACTGAAAAAATCTGTTTGTTCTAGAAACAGAGTAGAAGGTCAAGTCTAATCTTGTTTGATCACTGGTGATTCACAGTCCTGCTAAGCAAGATAGTGCTCAGAAATAGGTAATGGAACATTTTACCTGCCCTGTCAGCCACTGGAATCCAGAACACATGGAGATCTTAAAAAATAGAGTTGGCACTGACCTCTAGCCCCTGTGAAATGAGTTGTGCTCCTATTCAATATATGTTGTGTTTACCAACCTTTGTAACAAACAGGAGAAGCCTTCCTGCTACTAAGAGGCAGAGCACTCTGCATCAGGACAGGGTTCACTGTGAGGGAGCTGCTGCTTCTATCTGCATCAGTTCTAGGGAATAAACAAGCCACCTGTAATCTACCACTTTTTATAACCAATATATTCAGATAAAACAGATTAAAAGGAGACTAAATATTTTAACACATCAGGCTAATAACAGAAAAGAACAGTTTGTCAGAAGAGGTGTCAAGAGAAGAAGCACTAAATGTAAGTAAGAATCAAATGCAAATATTCAAAGAGCACTTAATATGTTGTGAGTGATTCATGGACATAACACAGAAAAACCTGAAGGGACAGCAAGGAATGATTATAAAAGCAAAGATGAAAGTTTTAAAAATCTATTAGTAAAATCAACAAAGAAGGGAAAAGCTGTGAGAATTACATGACTGTTGTGCAAGAAATGTTGACCAAAGTAAATGAACCTTCCTCCAGATTGGAGGGGGAAATTAAGGCATCTGGAAAGTGCTCTCAATTGCTATTTTTCAAACAGCCATGTATTTAATAAAATAGCATTTTAATGGATCACAAACTTTCTTTGGTTCTCAATTACAAATATCATGCCAGAAAATAGTCCCTAAATCTACTATGTATGTCCTCAACTACAATAGTCTTGAATCACACTGGTAATTTTTCTACACTTCTCTTACTCCCCACACTCTTCTAAAGTATTTTGATAGAAATTGACAGACTATAAATGTTATCTGCTGACTTTACAACACGTCAAAAGAACTGACTGAGTGCTAACCCTATCCTGAATTATGCTTAATACAATCAAATTTGAATTTTTTCTGCTTTTGCTTTCCTAGATTTCATAGATAAAATTCTAAAACAGTTAAAAACAAAATAAAATGACAGATCATTGAACTATAGAACTGCATCAGAATTTTTTATAAACTTAGATAAACAAACAAATCCATTTGCAAATTTATCTAATAGCTTTCTGTAAAAAGATCCCTGTTTACCCTTGCACTTATCAAATCATATTTATCATACTGTGTGCATGTTATTAAGCCCCAAGATGCTCTTTAGTGAGATTGATTTGCAAAATTGAGTCAATTTTGCTTAGGTCAAATGGAAGTGCTCTGCACCATCTAAGACAGACCTTTGATCGTAGGGAAGATGGTGTCATCGTGCACCATTCCGCACTAATTACATGCAATCCAAGGTTGCATCAAATTGAAATTGCAGCTCCACACTGCTGTGATGTGGGGCTTGAAAATCCTTAATGGAAAAATTCACTCATTGAACAAATGAATAGCTATTATGTAAGTATGAAATAACAGTACTAATAGTCAATACTCAGCTCTTCTCAGAAGGAGTGCAAGTTAAATGTAAAAACATTTAGCTGAAAAGCAAAAACCTCATATACTGCATGACAAAACATTTCCAAGCTGCTCATCAGCTCTGATGCTTTAGCTGATGGTAAACATATGGAGGAAACTAAACTTCAAGATAAATGAAGCCTGAAGATTGAAAAGCTATGAGGGATAATGGGTATTTAAATAAAAATATTTCCAAAAGCTTAAAGTGTAACTTGGAGGAAATTTCCTGTCATTGTGGTGAATTTCTAAGTAAAAAGACTTTCTTGAATAATTTTCTTACCCAAACTGCTCTGCCTGAAGTTCTCCTGTTTTTAGGGTATCCTGGTGAGTGCCTCAGCCGTGCTACACACCACCATGAATGTTCCTGGTCACTCAGTGGGGAGCTTAGAATATCTCTTTCCCTAAGCCTACCATGAGCTTTTCTCTACTGGTAAAGCCAAGGTCCTTACGATTCCTATACAAAGCCTAAAGAAGCTGCGGACACAAAATAGCTCTCCTACAGGTGAGTATTGTCTTGGTCTCCAGGTCTGGTATTGGCGCCTAAACTTGAAGCCCCAAAAGAATTTTAAGGATTTCCTTATCAAGGGAACTGGACAATTCACTGTCAAATTGGATAGCCAATTTGGAAAATCCAGAGAAGACAACTGAGAGAAAGACAAACAACATGCACAAGAGCCTCTCCGGTCCACTGAACGCAAACATACTGCAGCTTTTGACCCTAAGCTTAGCAAAACTCCTTCCATGAGGGCTGCTTTCCAAGTGACTCCTCAGGTCAGGAAAAAAGGGTGACTTCCTTGACATGTCTTTTCATGGAAAATCCCAAAATACACAGCTGCTCCCACAGAGCTTTATGACTGTTCCTGCTTTCACTTTTCTGTCCATAGAAAAAGATGTGTGTGCAGAAGCACTGCATGTTCCTGCAGATATGGCTGCCTGTTTCAGCAGGCATTGGAGATAGTTGTGGAAATCTCCCCTTCAGAGAAGCAGAGTGGGCTTGGGAGAGGCTAGGTAGAGACACCACATCAGCCATCGTGATCTTCCCTGAGTGCCAGCAGATGCAGTAAGATGAGATACATCCCTCTTTTTCCTCTTTTAGACAAATGTTACTGGTTTTAATCATTGCCACGTCACAGGCTACAAAGCCTATATACTCTCCTAAGACTTTCACAGGTCCTTTAGACCAGAAAAACCACACAGGAAATAATAATGAAAACTATAAGGGCATCCAATGGGCTCCTGGACTGGAGCATTTTACAGCATGGATGTGGCTGGGCTACTGAAGTGCAGCATAGCCCTATCTGCATCCTGCTTGTCCTGCAGACTCAGAATCACTGTCTGGAGCAATTACATTTGCCAGGATGAAGGTAGCCCTGCACTAGGCAGGTGAAATCTCTATTTCCCTGTTTTTTATTTCTGTATTCATGTATGTTTCTACCACCGTTGTGACTTTTTTAACTC
Organism: Erpornis zantholeuca; assembly: GCA_013400515.1. Taxonomy (NCBI): domain Eukaryota; kingdom Metazoa; phylum Chordata; class Aves; order Passeriformes; family Timaliidae; genus Erpornis; species Erpornis zantholeuca. The sequence continues at coordinate 64,252 of VZTN01000565.1, forward strand.
CAGTACACATAAAGAATAACTCCATTGCAGTCAAATGGCATATAATATTTAAAGAAGGTATGAGAAGAGAATCACAGCTAGTGGTGATTTAACTTCAGCCAGCAACTCAGTCGCCCACAGCCACTTGCTCACTCCCTCGTCAGCGGGATGGCAGAGACAATTGGAGGAGTTAAAGTCAACAAGCTCATGTGTTGAGATGCAGACAGTTGAACAGGTAAAGCAAAAGCCATGCACAAGGAAAGCAAAACAAGGAGTTCATTCACCGCTTCCCATCAGCAGGCAGGTGCTCAGCCATCTCCAGGAAAACAGGGCTCCTTCTCATGTAATAGCTGCTGAGAACAACAAACACCATCATTCCCATCATCCCCACCTTCCTCCTTCTTCCTCCAGCTTTATATGCTGACCATGACACCATATGGTCTGGAACATCTCTTTGGTCACTTGGCATCAGCTGACCCAGCTGTGTCCCCTCACAGCTTGTGCACTCCCAGCCTCCTCACTGGTGGGCTGAGGAGAGAGGCACTAAAGGCCTTAACCCCGTGTAAGGGCTGCTCAGCACTAGCAAAAATATCTGTCTTATCCACACTGTTTCCATCACAAATCCAAAACATAAATCCACACTAGCTACTTTGAAGAAAATTAACTTTATCCCAATCGAAATCTGTACAAGGTTCAAAGTCTTCATTATTCACTACTCTTGCTCTTGACCAATTCTTTAATCCTTCAATATGAAGTTTTAAATACACCAGGAACTTCTGACAAGACAAACTAATGAATTATTATTTTAATGCACATTAACCAAAATTCTACTGATTGTCCTGAAGTATGCAAAAGAAAATTATATCAAAAGCCAGATCTTACTGGAACACAAACACCTCTAACCAGCTAAATTTCCTAAGGCATCTTTGCTCTTAATTCTATTTTGTGCAGTTTGCTTGCCTGCATTTCAGGCATCACTGGGCCACAGTTAGTGAATGGAAAATTAATCTGCCTTCTCTAATAGTCAAACCTCTTCCTCAGCTGAGTGGTTTGGAAGGGTTGGAACATGCAGCGACTTCAAAATACTATAAAAATTACTTCAGTCATGAGGGTGAATCAACTTCACAGTGCCTGTAGCTCTGTCTTGAGTCAAGTACAACCTAAGCAGCTCATTATATTCAAAATCTAGACAAATGTGCAGGCACAAACCTTAGCTTTCTAATCACGGCCATATAAAGAATTTATGTTAGCAACAGAGCATTTTAAGAGATTCTACACAAAATTTGATAGTTGAGATAAAAACTGAACTATTTCTTTGCTTTTCTGCCTTAATCCAAGGAAGATTTATATAAAAAAGGTAGTGATGAAAGTACTTATCTAGAGCTTCAGTCTCACCTATATTGGGGTTTTATTTCTTTTCTTCTCTCATGACCACTTCTGATATTACAGTAGAGGTATTTACAACCTAAAGGCCCCCTAGAAATCTCTTAATAAGTTTGATGAATGCTGGGGTATTTTTCTTCTCTGTGAACATCCTCTTATTTGAATACTGCTAAATCATCTAAACTGAAAATTATTTATAAATTAGTTTTGCAGACCAAAGTTTTTTCCTTTAGAAATGTCTGAATTGCAGTAGATTACAATTTTTTCTTATTGAATATCATTCATTGTGTTTATAAAGTCTTAATTTTAAACCTTTATTCAAATTATATCAATTGAACACAGTGTTATACTGAAAGTATAGCAGAAACTTCATTTCAGGAAGCACATACAAAAATTTTATTTATGTTTTTTTACTAAAGTTCTATTTAATACAGGTTTGTTGCCCTTCTTGTTATAACCATAAAACCAGTCTTTTCTTAAACAAGATAAATAACTAATTATCATATATTTTCATACACATTTTCACACACATGTGTGCCAAAATAACTCATACTTCTTTTATACTGGATTTATTTTAGACAAAATAGTGCATGTCCTCTTGCTTTATGTTTTGTTTTTCTTCTTGCTTTATGTCCAATAACATGTTTGGGGCTCACTCAGTTCCCCTTTTCATTTCAAGTGTTTTCACAGTATAACCCCTGAAGACAGACTGACAACTGGGATCTCGTAACATAAGCATCAAACCTACATGAACTGACTTCTAACTTTAAAATTTACAGAGCTAGAAGGGATTACAGGTAGTCATTAGGTCATGCATCCTTATACATAAGCAAGTTTTCACAGTTATTAATTGCAGTCTTCCCTCCTATAATTTCATTATTCTTTGTCCTATTCACCATGTAAAAAAAGGACAAATTGCCATCTTCTTTGCAACAGCCTTACATATCTGACTATTGTCTTCATAGCCCTCATCTCTTAATGATTAAGTAATTTTTTTCAATCTTTCAGGGCAGGTCATATTTTACATTTTAGTGATCATTCTTCATCCTTTTCTCTGAATTTGTCAGATGCCTTTATTTAAATGCATTGTCCCAGACTGGGTTACTGTTCTGTTTCCTTGACGTTGACTTACCTACTGCATTCCCTGAAGGTATAACTATTACTTTTGCCTTTCCCATTTGTGTCTTACGCTCACATTGTGATCCACTGCAGCCCAAAGATCCTTTTCTAAAGTTCTGCTATTGAACAAGACATTTGTTTCCCATATGTGTCTACTTGATTACACGTGCCCAAGAATAATACATTACACTTGTTCCTACTCAATTTCATTTTACTATTTTCAAGTTGCTTCGTCAAATTTTGAGGTCAGTTTGAATTCTATGGTCTTCTCATGCCACCCAGCTCCATGTCACCTGAAAACTGAATGGGATATTCTTCAGATAAATAGAAAAAACCTGAACAAAGACCAAAGAATCATCTCTGGTGAACCGTGTTTGTTGAAAATCATTGATTGTCATTTCATGGCTTGTGAAACCTCTCCAACCCTTCTGTACCTACACTACATCAGTGATTTATAGAATCCTCGCCTAGCATGGGTTCTGCTGGAAGGCAACTTTGAAGGCCATCTAGCCAAACCCCCTAGTATAGATCATATTTTCTACAATTTGTTACATAGGACAATGCAAAAAGCCCTAATAAAGTCAAGATAAATCATGTTTATGTTCTCAAATCCTGTTGTCCTGATGCAGAAGGAAATTACATGGATTTGGTTACTTTGTATTGGATGCTACTCATATTCTTGTTGCCTTCCAGTTCCAGCAGTTTCACTTAGTTGTTCAAGCATTTTGTGAGAGCAGAAATTAAGTTACTGGTTGAATCATAACATGATCTTCCTTTCTCCTTATTTGAAGACAGGGACTGGCTCTCCCTCCATGAACCTTTCGAGTTTCAAGCCCATTACATGAACTCCAGTGCAACATGAGTATCCAAGAGTTCATAATGAAGTTCTTTAAATTCACTAAGAAACTCACAATCCCTAGCTGACTCGATAAACTATAATCTTTAAATAGTTCCTTTTTTCCATTCAAAGCTGATGTGTTTTACTGTACCGTACTACTTCTCATTCTTCAATTGATCATGCTTGTAAGGAATGAGGAGAAAAGGTATTACAAAATTTAACCTTCTGAGTATCAGCCAGCAATAGCTTTTCCTCTCCTCTGAACAGCTGACCAATTCACCCTTTCCTTCACCTTCCCTGTGTTACAATTGCACGTCTAAATTGATTGATTTCTCTTGGCAGATGCATCTTGTTTTGAGCTTTGGCTTTTTAAAATTTTGTTCCTACATGTTCAGGTTATATTTATCACTCATCCTCAGTACCCTGACCTAGTTTCTGCTTCCAGCTTGATTTCTTTCTTGTGTTTAAGGTTCATGTACAGTTCATGTTTTAATCAATCTGATCTCTTACTGCATTTTTTCCCTTTTTCTTCACAGTGGGACACAATATACCTGTGGAGAAATATTGTCATTTTGTGTATTATTTGAAAGGCACTAACCATTCAGCAGCATTTTTCTTCACATGAGATCTTGCTTACCCATTCTGTGAATTTATTGAAGCCTACCTTCTATCCCTCAGCTGCTATTCCTCCATCTTGCCCTGAACAATCATGAATCTTTTTTCTAATGGCCACTTAAGAGTGGAGCTTCCAGCCTCAAATTCTCATACATTGCTCACAATTGTCAAAAAATATAAAAGAATCTCTCCTTTAGTTGCTTTCTTTACTTCTTGAATCAGAAACATTTTCCCTGATATGATCCAAAGGTTTTCCAAGAAATCTGCTGTATTTATTTCCGAGCAGACATTCCTCATTATCTCCAGTTGCATTCTGAGGAATACAAAGTTTCTTGCAATTTACCACATCTTCTTTTCTTCCCTCTATTCTTTTCTGCTTATAGTACAAACCTTGGAAATAAGATGCAATTTAAAGCTATATCTTGCGCTCGAACACTGAGCTTTTGGGAAATTTATGTCTAGCACATATTTTGCTTAATGGCAATACAAAGGTCATTTCAGGATAGTGTTTTCAGGATAGCTTCAGTCATCGACAGAGCCCATGAGCTCTTACAAGTGAGGGCATTTCCTGTGCTGCCAATATGGGATATGGCATTAGGGAGTGAATATGTCAGGAAGCAAACCTAGGTAGTCCATGTGCTTGTCCACAGTCAATCTGGGGTTTGTNGAAAGAAAGAAAGAAAGAAAGAAAGAAAGAAAGAAAGAAAGAAAGAAAGAAAGAAAGAAAGAAAGAAAGAAAGAAAGAAAGAAAGAAAGAAAGAAAGAAAGAAAGAAAGAAAGAAAGAAAGAAAGAAAGAAAGAAAGAAAGAAAGAAAGAAAGAAAGAAAGAAAGAAAGAAAGAAAGAAAGAAAGAAAGAAAGAAAGAAAGAAAGAAAGAAAGAAAGAAAGAAAGAAAGAAAGAAAGAAAGAAAGAAAGAAAGAAAGAAAGAAAGAAAGAAAGAAAGAAAGAAAGAAAGAAAGAAAGAAAGAAAGAAAGAAAGAAAGAAAGAAAGAAAGAAAGAAAGAAAGAAAGAAAGAAAGAAAGAAAGAAAGAAAGAAAGAAAGAAAGAAAGAAAGAAAGAAAGAAAGAAAGAAAGAAAGAAAGAAAGAAAGAAAGAAAGAAAGAAAGAAAGAAAGAAAGAAAGAAAGAAAGAAAGAAAGAAAGAAAGAAAGAAAGAAAGAAAGAAAGAAAGAAAGAAAGAAAGAAAGAAAGAAAGAAAGAAAGAAAGAAAGAAAGAAAGAGGAAAAAGCTATAAACAATGTGAAGATAAGGTAATTCTAACACACTAAATGTAAACTCCTCTATTTTATTTAAACATGTGGGTGGTTCATAGTTTATAAAAATACAGCATGAGAATAAAATAGTGACCTCATATGATCAAAACTGTCATGTACCAGCACAGAGGCCAAATATCCTCAGCAGAAGCAGATGCAGAAGCGGTCATTTCCAGTCAAATAATTGCTCATCAAGCATAATGCAAATGATAAAATGTAAAGTTTGCAAGATGAAGTTGGATCCTGAGCAGACTTCTTGTACTCAATGGCATAAACACTGTCAGCATGAGTTTGAAACTACCCCACTGCAGGCTTATTCAGGAGCCACAGACACAGTGTCAATGGACAAGGTATTTCAAGGGAAGGAAACAATAGGTCTCAAGCAGAATGTAATGATGTAGAGTTTCCCTTTTCTTGCTATATAGGTAGCATAAATTGGCTGTACAAGAGAGCCCCAAAAATCCCTATTCTCTATCAGATCATACATGAAATTATATCTTAGCATTTCAGTTTTTGTTCTAATAAGAAGTGTTTTGGCATGCTGAGTATTTTTTTTTTTTATGTTTAGAAACTTAACATGATGTAATCATTATCTTGAAGTCTGTCTGTGTCTGTAAAGTTTTGGAATGAATAGATGTGAAAAGCACAAATTGGCCCATATGTCTTCTTTTCAAGAATGGCAAATCAAAATTTTGACCTTCAACTTCTATGTTTCAGATCTATTAAGTGAAGAGAAATTTTAAATCCTAGGTACCTTTAGGGGTATAAAACTTTAGAGTATATAACAACCTGCACAATAAAATCTCAACATCTTGAGGACATCAACAGCTCACTCTTTAGAGTAAACACTCCTTGCAGGAAACAGAAATATGGGGAGGATGCAAGAGATGAGCCAGTGTTTTCCACCTCAACAGTAAATAACAGGTATATACAATTGTCTTAGCAATGTAAAGATTAGCTTAGTGCTAAAGTACTAGAACACTTCAGACTAAAATGGCTCCTTCTATACTGAACATAGAGAAGCCTCTCCTTGCAAGTGCCACCAGGAATTTATAAGAACTTAAGTTAACATAGACTTATCTAAGATACCAAAGGTGTCTTGCATCACTAAAAACCTCTTTCCTTTAATTGCACTGACACCTATGCAGTGCTTTATTCTTCAGTCACCTGTTGAACTGTGTGTCTGTATGTAAATTTTTAACTGCTGGGTCATGGACTCTTGGCATCTCTGCTATTGATTTCTGATACTCTAACGGTCACAGAGCAGGATTAGTCATTATCAGAATGACTACAAGGGGATGAAAAGATTTACAGAACTATTTTCACTGCATGTGTGAGAAGAGTGCACAGTAACAATGCAATGGTACTTACATAGCCAGTTGTATGTTACTGAGTTGAGGGTGGCCTTCCTGTCCTCGTAGAGCACTCCCTGGTCCCATTGTCAGGGAAAGTAATGGTGGTGAAATTGTTGTTCTTACTCCAAATAGGCAAGAAGCCCTTTATCATGGTTTATGAGGCCTCTTCTTTTCCCTTTGTCATAGACAACAGGGGCTGGTTAGGCATTTTACTCTCGCTTGGAACCATTTTAAATCGTCAGCACAGAGCACTCCTTTATTTTGACCTGTTACTAAAAAGTTCTGAAAGTCTTGAAAAGTGGTTTTATCCCACGGTTAACGATTTGAAACCAGGTCCTTGTACAGCTCCCCAAATCACACCCTAGTTCCTGAGATTAGATTCCTTCAGCTGCTGTACTTTTCCAAGAAAAGGTGCTCATCCTTACTGCCAGCCCTAAGCACTTCTGTAGCCTTTCTCTTTTTTTTTTTAATTATGGCTGAAGCAGAATAAAATAAAGTCTTTTAAGGCTAAGAGTAGAAAGTAGAAGAACAATATGTGGCTACCTACCCAGAGAAACAGCAAGCAGAACTGCCTGAAAAAGCCATAAGAAGCTGTACAGCAAGAAGCATGAATAGTAAAACTATATAACAGCTAGATAAAACAAAACACTGGAAGGGAAGCATAGGAGTGAGCAGGCAGTCTAAATGGTAATTTCCCTTGCACAGGTGTTATGTCAAAACCACTTTCCTATCAAAAAATAAGGATCAAATTCAACCTTCTGTTCATGTATTCAGAATTGCACATATTTTACAAGTAAAGAGCTTACAAAGCGTAATTGAGCTATAAGCAGGAAATCAAACAAAGCCCAAGTCTATCAGACATGGAGTCTTGCTCCCAGGTTCCTGCCTGTCATAATGGCCCCAACTCCACCTCCCTAGTGAACCCATAAAAACAAGAGGCAGCAGTGCTGTTGATATCCTAGACAAAAGCATGTGCTGAGGCACCAGCCAGATCCTTCACTTTCTCCTAGTTGGGCCATTAGCCTGGGGCTCCTTTCTGCCCAAGCATCAGCACTCATTACAAGGGTGGTAACACAATCATCTTTTTGACTCCTGCTTATCTTCCAGTTTGTTTTGATGTGGGTCAACAGGCCCAACGCTCAGCAGGGGGAGAGAGGTCACATCTAAGACACAGTTTGTATATTTTTCTTTTAAAAGAGACATAAAATGTTCGCTAAAAACCTTAGTGTTCCCAAATTAGTCTTCTGATATCATAGATAACAAAAACATCCAGTACACAGGTAGTACATGCAGTCCAGAATAAAAGAATAATTTTATACGGTCCAGGGATGGTTACCCACAGATAATGCATCATTAGAATACTGCTGTGTAGCTATTATTAAAAATTATGCCATCAAATATTTTCTTTCATTCTTTCTGACTATTGTATGCTTGTCTCAGTGTTCCATCTCCATTGTATGAAAAACGTTTGATTTTATACTCTACAGCATTACTTGACTCCTTGGAGCCTGATCTGGTCTAACAGCCTGAGAAAAACGAAATTTTGCATAAACAGAAATGGTTATAAGAGACCTTTGACATTCCAAAGAGACTTTAGTACAGAGTAGAGATACAAAAATAGAGGAGCTGTCCCACACACAGATAATTCTGCCTTTGTTTGATTTAGAGTTTGGGGATTTCATTGTGTTTAGTGGTTAAGCATCTACCTGTTGGATCAGCCTTCCTCAAGTAAAGGAGACAGCAACAGAGGGAAGAAGGTGCTTTTGAAGATAGCCAAACGTAAGCACCAATTCACCAAAAGTAAGCATTTAGGGATTGACATTAAAAAATTTTAAAATTTGTTTTAGATGGAGTGGATCTCCCTCTGGAGGTCTTTAAAAGCACCTGACCTTTCTCCTACATCTAGAAAAGAAAACTATTTATTGTAAAAATTTGTTTGTTTGTTTGTTTGAAAGAGAGAGAGAGATGTTTGGGAAATCGCAAAGCACTTAGGATGAAGATCCAAGTGCTGGAACTACAAAAATATAGCTACCCTTTCTTTGGTAAAGCAGAATTTGGGAAAAGTTTCTGAGAGAAAATGCAAACAACAAGATAGCACCATTGTGCAACAAAATAATATTCCATTCCTTTATTTCTAAACTTTCTTGCCACTGGAGATACCTGTAGGAAAGCAGCAATGACAGTAAAATAAATACCTTTCCAGTGCTAAAGACTGATATATTAGGTCTGTATTAAAGACAATGGCATTGATATGTTCTTTATCTGAGCTTTTGCAAAACTTCTCATTTCTTCTTGCATCTGCAGGTAAGAGAGCACATTAAACTTCTCCTAATAAGTCCCCAAAGCTTTGTGTTAGTGTATAGTACAAAAAAGGAAGACAACTAATAAGTTAGTGGGGCTAGAGTACACAAGCAAAGAGCTGACAAACAACCACTGTGCCCTGAGGCAATTTGTAGTGAAAAAGCAGTGCTTGGCCTGAACTCAACTATACAGATGTAATGCCAAAAATGAAGTAACTCTTGGTTTTAAAGCCCCTGAGAGTCACTAGAAAGCTTCTCCAGACTTCAGATTACACTGTAATTTATTTTCCAGTGATTCTGTAGTGAGTAAATCACCAACTGCCATTAAGGAAATAGGGTTGGTTTCCTGTTCCTGACACAGATTACTCACAAGACCCTGGATAGTCACAGTACAGTACTAGAAAGGATAAAATTATTCTTTGAGTGTATACATATCAATACTGGAATATTAAGCCAGAGGATCGGGATGGTACCAATTTTAATGCTGACAGTGGAGACGTCTTAAGTGAAGTATGATACCTGTAGTACAGGAAGGATGCGTGTAAGTTAGCAACATTTATGAGAACAAATAAATGTTTCCCAGTCCACAGAAAGAAGTTATTGAGCCCCTTGAATCATCTATTAAGCAATTAAAAGACCTAACTTCTTCCTGAAAGTATTACCAAGGAAAAATAATGCAGAATGTAACAGGAACTTCTAGCCAAATATTGACCTGAAAGGAGAGTGTATTTTTGTCATGTCATCCATGGCTATCCAAGCTAGTTATTTAATAAATTAAATCCTTAAGCATTTGTATTTATTTAAATATTCTGTATGAGTTTAAAGCATTTATTCAGCATCTTAAAATTAGTTATTTGATGCAGAAATTATCTGATATGTGATAATCTGAACCACCTAGTAACCAATGTTTCTTCTGGTTTTGGAATCTCAGGGTTCTTCTGCTATAGCACCTCCAACAACTTTGTGTAACAGGGTACATGAAATAATTTTTAAGTACTATGGCTATGTTGTTTGTTTTACAAGCAGACAAAAAAAACCCATTCTCGGTATCTATTCCTATAATACACAGGAAGTATGTGTTTTAAACCTCTCCTCTCTGTATCCTCATTAGAGTCTATACACTCAGGGAATGCTACCCATGACAGAGGCTGTTTTATTGTACTGACAACAGAAGAAACACAGGAAAACTGGTTTTCCCAGCTTAAAATCAGTTTCTGGAGGGTGGAAGGGGAAATGAGGGGAGATTTCAAAAGGTCCATAGATAACACTATGTACAAGTACCTTGGTAGTACTGAGAATAAAGACCTTGTTCATGGATCTTACAGTTCTAGAAGCAGAGATGGCTGGACTTGGCAAGAGCAGAAACCATAATGATCTCTTAGAGTAACTAAATCGAGGGTGGAAGTTTCCCTTCCAGGCTTTTATGACCATCTGAGACAAAGAGCTTCTTGCAGAAAAAGACGGCACACATGGAGATGGCCTTTGTTGCATTCTGGCTGGCTGCGAGAGCCCAGAGCTGGGGGTTGTGCAAAGGTGGCCCTTCTGGTATCAGAAGATCTTGTTAGAGCCTGTAAACTTCTCATAATCCTATTTGTACTCAGCACTTCCTACTTTTCACGTCCTTCCTTTTCTACAGGAACAAATTTAACTTGTCTTTTGAAATCTCATTACCGCAAAATTTCTCCTTCCTGCGTCAGCCAGGCCTTACTGGCTGACAAAGAGAGAAAACAAGTTTTAATAAAAAGTAGGATTATTAAACTGGAAGTTGTTTACACAGAGACTGCTATACCCGAGTTAGAGCACGCACTGCAGGTTGCCCAGCTGCTGCTCTGCCATCAAGCTCTGTGTGTGCTGATTGCCAAGATTTTGGGGCTAGTAGGAGATCACATACAGTCTGGCAGGTGATGAAATGCGTTGCAAGCAAAAGGAAGTGGTGGGGTGGCACAGATGAAACTGTAGCAGCATTAATGTAACAGAGCAAACAAAATAAGCTTAAAAACATATGCATCACAGTGTGTAGAAAGCTTAGCTTAACTCCAGCAGAAAGCTATTCTGATTAATTCATGCAATCATTTTTCTATCACTTGTCATGCCTGCTCCTAATAACAGAAACGCTCAAAGTACTTTTTTACATCTCTGACAGAAGATACTGAATATTAATAAGAGCAACAACAAGGGACCATTCAGGAAGGCATCTTGCTCTCTGGCATTCCAGAAATTCCCTCTTGTTGTCTTAAGCAAAGATATCAGCTATGGTGAAGATATTTATCTGATGTGTTACGTGAGACGTATGCGTGACATGGAAGGAAAACACAGGGTTCCTAAAGCTCAAGTGTTTTCTGAGGAAAGGATTGCCATGCATAACTGACGGTATTTTTCTGCAACTAGCCTGTCTGCCTTAGTTTGCTGTCCTTCATGGACATAAGGAGGCTGATAATGGGAACATGAAATCAAAAAATATAAAACTATTTGATTCCTCAGAAGAATTATGGAGGAAATGTAATGCTTGGTTCCTTCCAAGCTTTGTTGATTTTAGCTTATTATTTATAAGGCTAAAAGCTGCTTCTGGGAAGAAATGGAGATGAATACACTGTTGACAATTTAAGGATTGTTCTCAGAATGACTGAAACCCAAAAAAGGTCAGAGATGTGATCAACACAGTCTGCTTTTCCAAGACAAAGTGGGAGTTAAATGTGCTGGGAAGAACTCACTGAAAGAGAGGAGAAACACATACATAGAAATACTCAGATTTTTTTTTTTCAAGGTAGATGTACAAAGTAACCCTTTTCTACAGCAAAGTTAGATCTATTTATTTATCAAAAATTGTGAAGTCAAAAACTGATACAAAGAACACACTTTATTATATGGATTCAAATTTATTATTATACATACATCCAATTAAATCCACAAATACTTGTTTCCCAGAGAAATAAGACTATTATGCCTACAGTATTTATGGATTGTAGACATTACCTTTGTTAATCAGAAATCAGTAGGACCTTACATTTGCACTTAACTTCCTATGGCTTTATGATTTCAATGGGAAATTTGACAAAAATAAATTATGCCGGTGTGTACTGCAAAAAGTGGAAAGATCTGATCTGTGAGATTATTCAGCTTTTTATAAAACCCTTGCATCAAGAAAGATAATGTTCAAAATATGAACCTACCTAATTAAGTATGTGCCAGCTAAAATAAATTACATACACAAAGAGGTACTGAGGCAAACATCTATCAGGTGATAGCAAAAGCAAGTAACACTATCTTGGCTCATCCTGTAACCATTAAAACTGTAGAGAGTAATATTTTTCAGAAGAATTCATATAGATTACTCCAGCTCTAAGTGAAAGATTAATCTCTTCAATAAATCATCCAGAAGTTAATTATTTCCAACTGACTTAAAAGATCCATGCTGAAGCAGCAGTTTTTAATTGCATTTTAAGTGATTCATTCCTTTATACAGTCATTAAATATATATATGATCAGTTTCTTAGATGACCAAAATGTTAATTAGTGAAGGTTTTTGAGTTTATTAGAAGGCCTATACGAGGTGGGCACTTGTCAGTTTGCCCATACCACTTTGTTGCCTGAAACCAGGCTTCAGCAAGGATCTACTGCAGTCAACATTCACAATCTGTTACATTAACTGCGTTTTGCAGTGTTCTGTATTTATTTGCTCCTGCAGAAGAAATTTGGAGCAGAGCTAACTTTGGGTTTCAAAGTGGGGTTTTTTTCCCCACTAAATTACTAATCGGGGTGAATGTACAAATTTTATCCTTGCAAATGGAGAGTTGTGACTATTCTGAGTATTCTGAATATTCTGGGCTTGTTTACTTTTCAGAAGTTTTTATAATATAATGCAATCTCTCTTAACAGGGAAATATCTTCCTGTTTTTGACATTCACAACAGAATTTGCAATCAGTAGATTGAGCCACCTTTTTAGTTTCTTACCAGACAGTAGGGGTCAAAGCAGGGGATTGAAGAGGTTAAAAACTGTCTTTTGGACAAGTCTAAATACTGTGCCATTTGAAAATAGTATGAAAAACAACTTGCAGTGCATGAACCTGAGGTTTAAAGTGCAAATACTTTTGAAGAACTATCTAGTCTTACATACTTCCCTAGATACCTCCCATATGGATATTCGGAGACAGGACAATAAATAGACTCTTGGTGGCATCCAGTTCAGTCCCTCACTCCCAGACCATAAATTGCAGGATGTGTATGAAGGCATCAATGTAACTACGTTTGTGAGCTCTACAAGTAACAAAGAGAACATGAGAAACCACAAGGAAGATTAAAATAGCATGACTGATCAGAGGCAGGAAACAACAAGGAATGACCAACTAGACAGAGGCTCTTTTCCCTGGGAAAGTGATGACTTAGGGGGACAATATGATGGAGGGCTAAAAAATGGCCATGTCAGGGAGAAAGTGAATGAGGAATGGTTATTTTCCTATACAAGAACTAGTGGTTGTCAAATAAAATTATGCAGCACGTTGAAAACAAAAGAGGGGAATGAAGCCCTTTAACACGATACAGCTAAGTGTTAGAATTCTCTGCTGCTAGATGCTGAAGACAGCATAAGTTCACAAGTGTTTGGAAAGTAACTACATAAAGTCATGGACTAGAAATCCACCAAGCATTATTAGAGACAAAAACAAAGCTATTGGTTTGGAATCCGAGAATGGGAATAGGAAATATCATTACAACACATTTGGAATTTTCTCCTCATCCATTGGGTTTCAGCTCTAAGAATCCAAAGAATTGTAAAAGATGTGGACAGATGAAAAATTGAAATGTGTCAGATGAAAAAAATGAAATGTGAAATTGAAATGTGACAGATGAAAAATTGAAAATTGAAAACAAATCCAAGGAAAAATCCCAGCATCTTTAACCTAGAGCTTGGTATGTTCATGAAAACTCTGCAGTACCTCTCAGTCCTACAGCTCCTCATTATGCCATTGTCAGCCTTGCCTACTCCTGCCCCAGTCTTGGTTCAGCCCCTGCTGGGACCCTACTTCACTTTGTGAAGCCCAGCAGTATGGCTGGTAAAGGCTGCTCTGGGGTACAGGGCACTACATTCAGCAGCAGCAAGGCCCCGGGGACTCTGCTGGAGATGTTGGCCTCACTAACACTGTCAGGAGTGAAGTGGAAGGCAATTAGGGTAACCTTAAGCCCCCACAAATATTGCAGGGTAATGATCTTACTGACAACTAAAGGAGAGAAAATATAACTCTGAGAGTGGGAATATCCCAGAAAGCCAAGCTCTTTGTGTACCTATACAACAGAATGTTTCTGCTGTTAAAAGGTCAGAATAAATTCTGATTTTCACCGCTCCAGTAAATGTTTATATACTGTAAAGGTTTACAAAGAAATAATTGTGTTAGTGTTCTTCCTGGTTATGCACCCGCATCTTATAATGAAAAAAATAGATCATAATGTCTTTGTTGCACTACATTGTTCTATAACTGAGAATTAGGTTGTGTTTCATTTTAAGTATTTTCAAAAGATACAGATAATTACAGCTCTTACTAACAGCACTGAGGCAGATGTGAATTCTCAGGTGGGCTTTTAAGCCTCATCTCAGCATGTTTGATGTAGAAACAAATATTAAAAGTACTCTAGTATTTTTTGTCAATGCTTCTCTGAATTAATTCTATTAAAAAGATAGATTCTTTTGGTCTTTCATGCAGAAAGTATAATGAAAACAATTTTAATCTTAAAATGACTCATTGAAATGTCAAAAATTAAATTAGAGATATCAACTACCTATCCTTTTTTCATTTACTTGCAACTGGTCATAACAATTTTCAGACAATATATGTGAAGTAAGTCATCTCTACTATTTCCATTCCTGTGTTATGACACAATTTGGCAGATTTTTAGCTCAGTTGCAAAAACTAATGGTGGGCCATACACATTCAGAATGATATGTGGTTCTCAGCAACTGTAGGGCAGCAATACAAAAAAAAAANTCTTCAATAAGTGAAGGGAAACTGCATGCATTATGGAAATGAGAATTTAGTGCAGTATTGGACTGAAAAAGGACAGGTCCAGTTCCTTTTCAGCAACTATTCTACCATATGAAACAGTATCTAAAGTAGATATTTTTGAACTGGAGAAAAGGCAAATGAAACAGAGAAAAGAGATCTAAAGTCTGCAGCAAAATATTGTCTCAAAGGGAAGATTTTTTTTTCCCTTCCGCATAAACACTTGAATAGTTACTCATCAGTTCTTCAAATTGGAAATTTGCAAAAAGCTGTTGAGTGTGGCTTTCAGTAGTATAAAGAGCTAAAGCTCTTCAGGGTCTCAATTACATCTTTGCAAGAGCTGTAAAAAATGAAAACATGCAGATTGTTCCAATATATGAGAACACCTTCATTTACTATTTATTTGTCAAGTGGAATAAACTACCAGTCACAATCACTGGAAAGTTTTAGATAAATAAAATAGGCTTCAAAGTGGGAAAAATATTGTACTATCAGGTAGCTGCAGCTTTGCTGGGTGAGCTAATTATTCATGTAGAGGCATTTTCTAAATCTGTCACTTCAGACAGTAATGGCTTCTAATTCTAGAAAGCCATTTGCCTAGAGCAGTAGTTGCTATTGCTCTAACTTAGCAACAAACCCAATGCAACCTCCACTTCTTCAGCTGAACAAAGACACTTGGCTCTCACCAAGTATCTCTGTGTCACCAGCAGATTTTTACATGCCTCACATGCAGAGCACTTAACCATGGAACAGTTGGCTTAGAACACTGTTAATATCAATTTACCTTCCCTGTCCTGATAGCAACACTTTCAACAGAAACATGCCAGAACTAACATCTGCTATAAAAACATGCCTGGTTTACAGGTAAGTTCAGCCCATGCCCAGCTTTGCAGCTCCAGCATATCTCCGTGTTATTCATTCTTACACCCTTCATGTCTTATATACTAGCAGTATATACTAGTCAAGGAAGTCTTGGCAATCCACTTTTCACAAAAACACCTTTCTTTAAGCTCAGGCCTAACTTCCTCTATGCCCAGAGTGGATTTCAAACCTAGGCTTCAGAATGAACATGTCTACTACACACATTTCCTACACTGACATTTTGCAAGCCAAAGTTGGAGTTCAGCAAATAGGATGAAGATGGTGTTCTGTGGAAACTGGTTCTCTGGACTCTGCCACCAAATCTTCTTTGTTTCTTTTCCATGCCAAAAGACAGCCTTTTGAAGACTGGGGTGACATTTGCTTTCTTCCAGTCCTCAGGCACCACCCTTTCAAAAAAGATCATGAGTGCCATTGCTATGGTATCCGCCAGCTCTCCCACCATTCATGGATGCATCCTGTCAGGGCCCATGGACTTGTGGATCTTCAGTTTGCCTCACTAATCTAAACCTCCTTGACCACAGGAAAGTCCTTCAACATTCCTTTATCCTGGTCTCCAGGGTCAGAGATTCCTGAGGGCTGGTCTACTCAGTGAAGATGCAAAGAATGAGTTCAGTCACTCTGCTTTCTCTGCATCCTGTTACCAGGTCCCCTCTCCATTTAGTAACAGAACCACATTATCCTTAGTTGTCAACGATGCATTTGAAAAAGGCCTTCTTCTTGTCCTTGACATCCTTGTCTGGATTTAGTTACAGATGGACTTAGACTTCCTTGTCTCATTTCTACTTTACCTGACAACCTCTCTATATTAATTACAAGAGGCCTGACCCTGCTTCCATCTCCTGTGTATTTCCTGCTTACACTTGAGTAGTGACAGGAGTTCCCTGTTCATCCACACAGGGCTCTCGGCCCCTTTGCCCAGTTTCTTGCTCATCAGGATGCTTTCTTCTTGAGTCTGGAGGAAGTGATCTGTAAAAATCAACATTCCCTGCAGGGCCTGTTCCTATGGAATTCTTCCAAGAAGATCCCTGAAGAGGCTAAAGTCAGCTCTCCTGAAGTCCAAGGTTGCAATTTAACTTGCTGCCCTGCTTCCTCCTCACCCAATACTGAACTCCACAATCTCATGGTCACAACAGCTAAGGCTGCTCCCAACCTTTACATCTCCATCAAGGCCTTCCCTCTTGGTTAGTATGAGGTTAATCAGCACACCAGTCCTTGTGGGATCCTCCCGGGACAGGAAGTTGTCATCACTGCTTTCCAGGAACTTTCTGGACTCTGTGCTTCTCTGGACTGTGTAGTTCCCGAGCAGATGTCGGGGTAGATAAATCCCCCACAAGAACCAGTGCCTGTGACCTTGAGGCTGCTTCCAGCTGTCTGTAGAAGGCCTCATCCACTTCCTCCTCCTGTTCAGGTAGCCTGTAGCAAACACCCATAATAGTGTCACCCTTACTAGTCTGCCCTTTTATCCTACCCATAAGCTCTTCTTACATAAAAAAGCACCAGTACTATGTAGGTTTTTCCACATACAAAAGCCAGAAGAACATTCAAAATGCATTTCTTCTCATGACCTTTCCTTAGAGAAGGGAAATAGCAAAGCATATTGCCTTTTCATTTACATCATATCATTTACAGCATAGAATTCCTTATTAAACTCATCAGCACAGTGCTTTGCCACATACTTAAAAATGGGTTTGTGACACAGTACTCTGAGATGGTCCGTGGGCTTTACTGAGATTGTTGTGATTTACTTATTCTGAAATTATTGTCCTGTGTTTGAGAAACATCTGTGGGATACATACTTCATCTTAAAGATACATACTTCATCAACATTCAGTATGGCAATTGCTGTTCCAGAAGAGAGATGCTCTGACTGCTGGAAAAGTTTCTTGCTTGATTGAAACAAGTTTATCCAGAACTACCTCTTCTGGTATTCTGTATAAAGGGAATGATTTGCTAATTTCAGTCAGTGACTCTTTGCTGTTATCAAAATTGAAAGTAATTTCACATTGTCTGTGGATGGTAATTTAAAGAAACATTTCTTCCTCTAATTCCCCATAATGTAATGCTGCAAATGAAAAAGTGGAAGCTATTTAAGCCTATATCAAGGAAAAAACAGAGAGCATGACTGTATGGGTTATAGTGTGGGAATTATAGTCAAGATGGTGTTTAAAGCTACAATGGGGTCTTCCCTTGAAGAGTAATCTGATAAACACATAGTTAGAGAAAAGCTACTACAACCTATTGCTTTTAATGTTAAGTGTTTGTTATTTATCCAGACAGTATCAGCCTTCACACACCATGAATTTGGGCAAGGTGTGCAACGTCTAGGAACTGAGAGGTTGTCAGTGATGACATTCTTACTTGGCCACATGCCTTTACCATAGCTGAATTCCACACTGTCCATCTGATTTCCATACTAGTTCATACATACTGGAAGCAGGGCCTCAGAAAAAAGCAAATACCAACTCCAGTGAGTGCAAGTCCAAGTAAGAACAAAGGAATGACCTGTGTGCCATGTGTGTAATACACCAAAATGCATATCAGTAATGTTCTCAGGTAACTCTGTAAATGGAGTTTTGGAATAACAGTATTTAATGAAGAAGCAACTTTTAAATGTGTTGAAAGAATCCTAGTAAAGATCTTAGGAAATACTCCTCTGGTATTCATCTAGATATTCTTTGTACATATACCACAATAGATAGAAAGAGATTACACAGTCAAATCACGAAGTAACACAATGGTATAAATTCACACTAGCTGCATATCAAGATACTTACCTATAAAAATACTGTATTTCTAAAACCTAGGTTACAGGTTCAGCAAATAACGGTAAATATAAAGTAAAAAAGAGAATACTGTTTTTGTCTAAGTTTTCATTAACATCCTGTAGTGACAGCACATTTTGTTGAGATCAACAGGAGTTACAGTCATCCAGCACATCCTGGGACAGGATCCAGATACCTGCTACTAAAAAGTCATAGATACAAAGTCTAAAATGGAAAGAGAAGGCTATCACAACCTGTATAAATCAAAGCTCTAAATTCCAAATACTGTACTAACTGCATTGTATAAATGTAATAAGGTAAGAAAAAAGAACACAAAGAAAGTAGTAGTCAGCATGATTACAAATCAAATTTTTTCATTTTATTTGGAACAATGTGAAAAATTGTACACGTTCTTTACTAGATGGAATTTTAGTCTTGTTAGTTCAGGAGAAGTATAAACATTTTGCTCATCAGGTCTGTTAGGAATAATGACCAATTTCCCTTCCAAAAGTAATCAAAAAAACATGGGCAACAAGTATCTTTTTCAATCGGGTCTGGCCAATTTATATCCGATATGTTTACAAGCCTGTGTAATTACTAACGCAGCCTTCTCAAAAATCTTGGATCCCTGGGGAAGCTCCAAAGGACTGGAAAAAAACATAGACTGTTTGGACCATGGTTAAAAGAAAATTGGGTTATTTAGGAAGTTGAGTCCTGCCAACCTGACAATCAATCCTTAGCCATCCATTTGTGTAGTTGAAAACTACCTATCCAAAGTAATAACTAGTGGAAATGACACCAAACATTCATGTCACTGTGATGTCCATCAACACTGATGTATAGAAATTAGAGCCACTTTTACTAGGCTTTGTTCTTTAGTTGTTAGAAGTTAAACTGTGGCATAATGTTTAATAAGAAAACATCTTATGCACTCCCATGCATTTTAACTGCTAATTCGGAGAGAATTCTGGAGACAAAATACAGGTGCTCTCAGTCGTGATTTATTGAACATAAACTCCGGTGACACTTAAATCCCTGGACCTGCTAATGCAAACCTTGAACAAATGAATGGAAAAAAAACAGAGGATGGGACAATGTTACTTTGCTTTGGTGCATTCCCTTATTAGAATGAGAAGTATCTGAAATCAGAAGTGCAAAACACATTGATAAATTGAAGAGGATTTAGAGAAGAGACAGGAGATGACTAAAGGAGTGGAAAACACGCCTACTGACAGACCACAGAAACTCATTCTGTTTAGATATCAGGCTCCTTCTTCTGGCACTAATAACTCCATTATGCTGTGAGCCTGTTCAGGGAGCTGATCCAGCTGAAAGTAGGCCTGCCTTCTCCTGTTTGCTTGTAGGTTTCCATCTATGCCAGGTCCCTGAACTGGTCCACCCCATGGCCAGATCAGCAGTGCCAACACAAAACTGGTTATAGGGACAAATGGCAGGAACTGAAGGAAATGACAGGACAGTTGATCCCCAGGTTTTGACCAGTGGAGCTGCTTCTGTACAAATCCTCCTGCAGAACACTCTCAACAACCTCATGGGGTTGATGAAGAAGACATTGCAGAGCCTTCTGGGTGAAAGCCAAAGCTGGTGACATTCACAGCCTAGCAATTAATCGGGCACTGTGACATCTTCTTTTGCACAAGCAGAATCATCCATGAAGTTAGATGACAGTCTAAGAAATTTCACTGCCTGATTTAAAGACTGTGTTCAGGAAAGCCCTACAGGTGTATGCTGTTTTGAACAGCAGACCATGTGATCTGGACATTTCTTTCTGTTCTCAAGCCCTAGAAGGTGATGTGTTGGAAAACATCTAATCTAATAATTGTCAAGCTGAAACTTTTCTTCTAGAAAGAGAAACACTAGTGCATTTGTATACACATACTCTTAATCTAACATTTTCTAAAGGAAGTGGACTTCCTGTTTGGTCCAGTTACCTGCAGGTGAATGCTCTTCAGCCTCTAGCATGATACAAATGAGTCCGATATACATGCTAGTCCTCCGGGAAAATTAATAAAGTTATCATTCTCACCTATTACAGAAAAGGTACCTTTACCCAGTGTTATTATAGTTTATACAGCCCTTTTCATGGTTTATTTAAACCAGAAAATTTTAAAGAGCTGTAAAACTCTAAGTGAGTTGTCTTTATTGTCCCTTTAGTGCCAAGGCAGATAAAGTATTAGACAGACTACTGTAAACAGCTGAATCTTTCCCATATCCCAACCATAACTTGAGATGGCAGATAAAGCACATACTGTGAAAGCAAACCCTGGAAATAAGTGGGTCAGAAGTCTAGTGGAGAAGAAGTGCCAATTGGTGGCTGTTGGGCTGCACGGAGCACAGCAGAATACAAATGCTGCCCCTTTATTTAGACAAGGCACCAGCAGCAGGACTGCGCTGCCTCAGGGACTACTGCACTACCTTGGTCGTGGCCAGGAAGGACACAAGGCAGAAGGGGCAGCTGTGGCCAGGGCCAATGGGTAATCCTGAGGCCCAGGACTCAGCTGCCCACCCAGCTTGGTTCTGACTGCACAAGGGACCCAAGCAGCAGGAAGGGATTGCTATGGAACAATTGCAAATCACTGCAAGACCTCCTGGTGCTTTCAGCTTTCAGAAATATTCATGCCTTGAGCTGTCAGCCACAGGAAGATGCGGAAGTGAATTTTACAAGGTGGGGAAAATTAGGAGTGTTTGTACAAGACTATAAATTTGGGAAAAAGTGCATCATTTGGATCTTTTACAAAAAAAAAAAAAAAAGCATTCTCATTACAGTCTCTGCCCTTTTAAAGGGAAAAACTTTAACTTCAGCCTTCTAATAATCATAGGCTTTAGTGTAATATGAGGATAGCTTGTCACTAAGCTATTTGTAAAATATGGCTCAAAACTAAACTACATCCAAATCTACAGAAGTTTACATAGGTATGAATATATGCTTTTCTAAAGGGTGGGTGTGACCTTAAAATTCAGCCAAAACCAGGAAAAGAGATGAAACAGAGATGGCAACATTGTAGGTTATTTCAGTTATCTCTGAAACTAAAAAGCAAGGTTGGTCTCAACACACCAGAGCTGCGTTCCCTCCACAAGAACATGGGAGAGGACTGGAGGACCTTTCCTTTATTTTCCTTTTTTTTTAATAAGAACCTTCTCTGACTTTACCTCAAAATTACAAATTAAAAACACAGATCACATGGTCTATCAATGGAGCTGTTTTTATCCTCACAATCTAGATATTCTGGTCTCAACTTCTTTGGCTGAACTTGAATGAATTTATACTTACTTAAATTTTAGGTTGAGAAAATTGTTAAGTTGCAAAAGCCAAGTCAGAGGCTACATGGAGCTAAGCATTCTAATCCTAGTGATTCCATGATTCTATGATTCCTATATGCTGCCATGTGAACTTCCCTACCTTTTGCATTATGTTGAAATAAAAAGGATGATAAAATGTTAAGCCAAAGCAAGGTGTACCGCTAACATTGTCATTTCCCAGCTGCTAAACACTGTGTTTTTTTGAAGGAGAAAAACAAGACTTTCTTTCATCCAGATGATACCAAATAAGACCTAGAACAAGGAAATGTTATCAAGGGCTTGAATTTTCCAGGGCAGGTTGGGTTTGCAGGATGGGAGTAATGTGTGAGCATATTATGTGGATTATACTGCATGAAGCTGCTCCCACTTTGTGCTACAATTTTTCCTAGCTTTTATTTCCTCACATGGAAACAGACCTGCTTCAAATCCCTGACTCACTGTTGCCAACAACTTTGACAGAAGTATCAAATTCTCCATAGTGTGCGCTAAAAAACTCGTAGACCAAGAAATGTGTAACAGAGTTTAATTTTATTCCACTTTGAACACAGTGGAGAGTAGAATGGGGAAGAAATGTGATAATTTGACTAACTATGGTTTTGACTGTCACAGCAGTTGTGCTGCATATTTCCAACAGACTACTTGCACTGGTAGCATTACTACTTCAGCAGTCACACATAGGAGTTTTGTTTAGCAGCAGGGGAAAAACACATGCAGCTCATTTTAATGAAAAACAAAATTAGCATTCAGTTTAATAAAACTAAGTACATTCTAAATAAATAAAACATTAGCACTAATATTTCATTAAAAACGATACTGAAGATTTCCTATAATAAAAAAAAAAAAAAGAAAAAAAAAACAACCCTGCCCTGAAGCAAATCTAGTCTTTGGAAAATATTTTCCTGCACACTTTGATTCACACTTGGAAGTGCTGCAGAGATTAGGAGTCTGTAAGCATTTTTAAGACATTTTAGTGTACCATTAGTTTGACTGACTGGCCAGAGTTGCAAAAGTAAGAGTGGTCACCTGCCCTCTCACACTCCATAGGGATTTAGTACATTCAGACCATACAGACAGTGCCAGGCATTAATCTCAGTATTCTGTTAGCCTTGTTTCCTAATGAATTTGTCCATAACTTCTGAGTTGATGGGTAATTTAAACACAATCAAAAGAACTGAAAACCTCACAACTGTTACGTTCTTACAAATTCTATGAATACTGATGGCTGGGTTAAAGGAAAGGAAGAAAAAGAAAATCAATCTGTAGTTCACTGAGGGACATAGCCAAAATTCAGCCATAACCTTCAGCCTAGCAGAAGTTGGTTCTGTCTAGGAATGTGCTGCCTTTTCCAAGCAGAAACGGAATAAAATGGGCAGGGATGAGCAGAAGGGGTAGTACAAAGAAAATGAGACCTAAACCTTCAGAAAGGCAGACTCAAAATTCTAATTCTCATTTTGTTGCTCACCTCCTTTCTTATATTATTGCATGATAACAAAGCTCTCAAATACTATCAAACTGATTAAAGTTGATTAAATTTCCTTCAGTTGGTTCCTTTGTAGTATAAACATGATACCCAAAAAAGAACTATTAAATGTACAGGCACTTCACATGAGGATTATACTAACAAGTCACTGCTAATTTTCTATGAAGCTGATTACAGGTTAGAAGAGTTTGCTAAAGATCACAGGATAGCTAATGAAAATTTCTAGGTGCAATTCTCTCAGATCACATATTACCTTAGGTATTAATGTTTCTTTCATTAAATGAGCACTGTATCCCATGTTATTATTCTCTGGCTTCTTGTAAAACATCAACATTTGACTTCAACAATTACTCAGTGCTTCAAATTAGGCTGGTCAACCACTATTTCTTCCTGAGGACTGACTGACCAATACTACAAAAATTCTTGATGCTGAAAAGGAAATTGATGCAGTCTGAGTGTTATATATTTCTGTTTATCTTGCCATGGGTGTTACTAGAGGTCTCTGTATATATAATTTTCTTTGCTCTGTGTTTCTGCTTTACGTATTAGATTTGAGTCTTTGCTGAAGTTATGAATATGATATTGTGGGAGAACAAAGCTAACCACATGCACACAGAGAATAAAAAAGGACAGCATAAACCACACAACTGAGTTAATACTTAAAGAAAAAAATTTAATTTGGTATGCAACTTTTTCCTAGGAGGATCTTTATTTTCAATGCTATACATGTGAAAATAAGAATGAATAAGTGGCTCATTATCTACATGTATAAAAATATAAACATCCTATCAAACATATGCAAAGTCACCCTTGATGATATGCATCACTGAAAAGACCTATGCCTTAACTTCTAATTAAAAGAAAGACTGCTTTTGTGGGTTTTTTAATAGCACTTGTAAATGCTACTGCATTCATCCATAAGTACATGAACTGCGTACAACAACAGCTACAAAATGTATACAGGACTCCAGTATTGTGCCTTTATATTTTTGTATGTCTTCATGTCAACAAGTCAGCAGAGTCATTGTGTTTATCCATTCTTCGAGCTCTCAACAGAACAGACCAGCAAAACTCAGTGACTTTGCCTTGAGCATTTTTCCTTTTAAAAAATTTACTGCCATTACTAAGTAATGGTTCAGAAAAATATCATCTTCTGTGGCAAAGCATCAAATGACTATTATACTTATGCCACCATCATTTTAAGCCTGCTGACAATACTGATAATGAGTTATCACTAAATTAAAGGCCCATTTCTTAACACTAATAATGCTTAAAAGTTTTTAGCACAAAGACTAAAAAAACTCATCTGTTTATATTACATCCATTTTAACGTAAAAAATGAGAATTACTGGGTCATCTGCCAGGAAAGTGACAGACAACCATTAACCAAAAGACAGGCAATCTTTGTTTTAGAGATGCATTCAGCCACCTGGAAGTTTAGTTACGATTCACATTCAAGCAAGTGTGTCACCGATTTCAGTTCTACAAGCTGACGATACTCATATTCAGTTTTTCCATAGAAACAGGTATAAGAAAACAGTAAAACATTGCCATGTTATGTACATAATAATGTGAAAATGCTCGGTTAGATATATCATGAAATCCTGTAGCACTAAAATGATTAAAAAACTAAGTGATTCGTGTAAAATGTTTATATACTGTATATCTATGTACACTAAGCCACAAGGTCAATTTAAAACTGCCCCTATTCATAGCTCCTATGATGGATTTAGTAAGCTACCAGATTCTTAAAAAAAGAAAGCTACCTAGAGCGAATCAGAACACTTTACTGAAAACTGATTTTATACAAAATCTTAAAAAACGTACTTCAGAGTTACTTAACAGAAACTAGAAAAAGACAGTCATTATTCTTGAGAAGGGCACTGTAAAGACCTAGTAGCTGTGATCAATGTCTTTTCACTTGTGGTATAAGTTAAGCACAGAGAAGTCATCTCAGAGTAAGGCATAGGACAAAGAGACTTCATTCTATCCTCAGATGTATTGGCCTCTCACTGTATCTTATTGCTCATCTAATTTGGCAGGTTTACATTTCTACCCCTTTAAAAATACTCCATAATACAACATCTTCAATTTAATCACATCAATAAACAACCCTGCTAATATTAAAAAAAAAAAAAAGCCATGGTGATGCAAATTATTTTCAGTTTTATATAGTTGCCCATGCACTTAATGAAAGACCAAGTGGTGAACAGAGACTGAGCACTGAAACTCAATAGAAATGTAGCTATAGCTGTTTTCAAAGGAATTAAGGTTTTTTTAAAAAACCCTACTGTGAAATTCTTTGGTTAGAATACAAGTGCTAGCAGTATTTCTAAATATGGAGTTATAACTAGAACTAGCTAGTATTGTTCAAGAGTTTTAAAAACATAACTTCAAGCCTTTAATATGTACTGCAAAATTCTTCAACACTTCAGATATATTTAGGATATTTTTCTGTGATGGTCTGAACAGGCTATACAATTCTTAAATCGAGTTTAGGTTTTTAAAGGAAAGTGCTTTTATACTCCAGACTTCAAGAATTTATTAGAAAGAACTGCTCGATCTTCCCTACTGTAAAACCTGTGGCTCAGATCATCTGTTCCAAAGCAGACTCTGACTGCCTCCTCTGGGAAAGACTGTTAGACAGCAGTAACAAAATACAGCCCAGAAGGGGTAATTTCCCCTGAAGAAAGTTGGCATCATTCTTGTTTTTCTAAGGATAGGGCTCAATCCTTTCTAAGAAGCAATAAGTTTGTCTAGGAAGAGGTACACAACTCTTAGCAGTGTCAGTGCCCAGATAATACTGCTATGAAAACTAAGAAAATGGTTATTTAAAAAGTGATTTCTGTCATCTGTTGGCTTCAGAGTTTTACAGCACTAAGATGACAAAAAGTAACAGCAGTGCTCGTCATGACATTTATAATGAACATCTGCACTAATTCAAGGTGATTTCAGCTTCCCAGGATCCAGGCCCTACCTTTACTCAGGCAAGCCCAGTTTTGCTCCCGTTTTTTTGAGGGTGTTTAAGGAAATTATGCATTGAGATTTCTGTCCCTATTATAAACAGTAACTTCAAGAGAATTATAAGGACTTCAGACCACCCATGGAAGTTATGATTCACAAGCACTTTAATTTTTCAAAGTGTCACTGTTTTCCCTCTCAAGGGAATAAACACAAGTTTCTGAGGACACTTCATAGTCCAAATGGTTGGTTATCCAGCAAACCTGTCCTTTCACATCAGCCTTACATGCTCACTGTGCAGCCCCTGGTCCAGTTTAACAGCTTTGAGAGAGGAGTGCAGAGACATGGGGAGCAAAGAGGGGAGATGAAAGCAACCAGTTCTGAAGGGCCACATGCATGCCTCCTGTAAAATTACTCATCTCAACAAAGAAAGTATGAGCCAGTGCAAATCCCTCACAGTCAGGCTTCCCTTCTACGTGACAGTCCTTCAAAGACAGGCATCACTTTGATGGCGGGAGAGGGGAGGGGGGAAGGGGCGAGTTGAAAATGGACCATTTGGGGTCTGCCCATCAAGGCAAACTCCCTCGTGAGGGTATTGGGACAGGAAAATACAGGCATTTGTCATGCCATCTTCAACAGAAGTTGCTCAAAGCAACTTTAAGGTTTCTCAACCCCTAACTAGATGATTTTTAAAATGCCCCACCCTGACAGAGCTGTATCTCAACTCTGTGTGTGGAGAGGGACAAAGACTGGGTGCACATGCACGCTTTCGTGGGACGGGTACTTGTCTACTCCCAATACTTCTCTCCTTCCTCACTACCAACACAGCTACTGGGAGATGTGCGAGGGAGGGTGATGGTGGCTGATCAGGGACGTGGTGGCCAAGCAGGGACACGACAGCCGAGGCACAACACAGTGACCTCCTGCCCCCGGGGCCGTCAGGAGGTGCTGCAATAGGGGTGGTGGCTGCAGCGGGCTGGCCCGCCTTGTGCGTGGAGGCAGACACCGGGGCGAGAGAAGGACAGGGAGACACAGCCCCCCCTCCGCATCCTCTTTCCTTCGGGACCGGAGGGGACCGTAGGTGCGAGGGTGTGCAGGGGCGGCTGTCTCGTCCCCACGCCACGGGCTGGGCGGATGCTCAGTCCCGGCAGAAAACATACTCGGTGTAGCTGGTCCAGATCTTGTCATCGGCAGGACCACCCTGCTCGGGGGCGAAGGCGCAGGTGCCAGTGGAGGAGCAGGCGGCCATGCGGAAGCCGGCCTCGGAGAGTCGGTCGAAGGCTTGCTCGAGGAAGTTGAACTTGAGGTAGTAGCGGGCAGTGTAGCGCTCGGGAGGGCGGTCGGGGTCGCGGCTCTCGTTCAGGGTCTCCCCGAAGACCTCTTTGGCCAGGGCCGTCTTGCCGCAGACAGTGATGCGGGCCACCCGCCGGAACTTGGCGTCAGCCTGCGCCTCCCGCCCGATGGTGTAGGAGCCCCGGTAGCCGATGGTGATGTAGCCCGAGCGCCGCCCGCCCGCCCCGTCCAGCGACTGCGAGGGCGTGAGCAGCGGCCCGCCCGAGGGGCTGCGGCT
>VZTN01000565.1:92561-111242 GCA_013400515.1 Erpornis zantholeuca
CCCGCTGCCGGACAAGCTCCTCCGCCGGGCTGCGAACGGAAAGCCCCGGCGCCGGCGGCAGGGCCGTGTTTATGTAGCGCGGCCGCACCTCGCGGGAGGCGTGGGAGGCTGGCGGGAGGCAGAGCCGAGCGCACGGGGAGGGGAAGGGGACGGCCCTGCATTGACGCAGGGTCCCCCATCGTCGTCCGTCCCCTCCTCGCCCCAGTCCTCCTTTCCCGGTTGCGGTGGGGACCCTCTCGCCGCCCGGTGCGCGCCCTCCGGGCTCCCCTCGCCGTGGGTGAGCACCGCGGTGTGCGTCCAGCGGGGATAAAACCTTGGGGGTCCCGACTCCCTCCTTCCTGCCTCCCCCAGCCCCCTGAGCGAGGTTTCGCCTCGCTCCTCGGCTTCTCCGAGACGTCTCGTTTTTCGCAGGCAAGAAAAGCCCTCTCTTTGCCCCAAGGTGCTGGAGCGGGCAAGCGGCGGGACGCTGTTGCTCTGCCGAAGGAGTTGTGCTGTACCCTTGCTAGTCTTCCTAAGGCTTGTCCCAGCCCCCGCCAAGTGAGAATCCGGGCGAGATAACCGTGTCCTGCCCCTCCCTCCTGTCGCCTTCGCAAGAGAAAACGCGAGCCTGCTCTCGCCTCACCCGGCTCCCCGGCCTGTTTCGGGATTGCAAGACATCAACCCCATCACTACGCAGGTTTTTAACGCCCTGAAGAACTCCGTGAAAAACCCCACCGATCCGCATTCCCGGAGGGAGGCTCGGCGGATCACACCATCGGGTGGCACCGGGCTAGGGGTGCCCCGCTGGCCGGGGGAAGACCCTGGTGGCGAGGCACGCCCCGACGCGGATGGGGTCCCCTCCAGCTGCCTGACAAGCGGCACTTCACCGGGAGAGCCAAGCTCCTCGTGTCCGCCTGCATTTTTGTGTATTTAGGTGCCCTTACAGCTCAGATTTAATTAGGATTAATTAGGTACATGGAGATCTGCGTGAAACATAAGTACCTATTTAACATGCGTTGGTAGAAAGCATTTAAGTTGTTGCAGGCTTTTGCTTGAATTTAATCTACACTTCTGTGTCTCTTTGCAAGCAACAGTAAAGAGCTGCTGCCTCTATGCATTCAGTTGCTCTCCCGTGGGAGTTCAAGTGTGCCTTCTCCCTCGAGAGAACAGCTCAAAGGACAGGAGGGTCTGAGGAGTATGAAGACAATGGTCAGTGCTCTCCTTTCTTAGGGGTGACGAACCCTTCTCTGGACTACCCTGCTGCAAGTGCCCCACTGCCGTGGTCTGTGAAGTAGAAATCAAAAGATGCAGAGGCAGGGGATAGAAGTCCTTCAGAAATTGAGAAGTGGGAAAGGAAGGAAAGGCAGGTTAGTTCTCCAAAAGCAAGGTAGGTTTGCCCAAGAGAGGAAGAGGAAGGAGAGGGGGAGTTGAGAAACAGAAGTTTTGAAAAGGGAAGGGATGATAAAGGAGATGTGTTAAGGCAGAGTTGACAGGGAGATGCTGTGGTCTAAGGAAGGAGACAGAGTGGTCTGGGGAGAGTGAACACTCAGAATTTACAGGAGTTTCATCTGAACAAGTCTAAGAATGTGGTAACAAAGATGTGGACCATTGCTCTTTCCATGTTGGAAAGCCAGTTACCAGGACTTTGACCACCAAGTATTTTCATTGGAGGGGGTGAAATGGCAAAGTAGGTTAATCTAATGCTTTGTTGACATTTTGTTACAAGAGCTTGTTTCTCCTTTTTTTTTTTTTTTTTTTAGTTTATTTGGTTTGTAATTTTGTTTGATTGGTTGGGTTTTTTAGAGAGAAATCAAAGAGAGGTTAAAACAGTTCTGAAAGATGAGGGAAAATAAAAAATTAAATTATCCTGAATTAGGTTGTTTTGCTACCCATTTAAACAGCTGAGTTTGTTGCTAGAGGAAAAAAAAGGAAAATAATGTGACATGTACTGCCACACACAGAATCTTTGTTTTCTTCCTGTATACTATTTCAGGGTCAATTCACCAGAGTAAAAGCACATGAAATTTTCACGTGGTGGTTTGCTGGTGACAGTTTTATGGAGTTGCTTTTACTTCTTGGTCTCTTAATGTGGCATCTCCCCCCACATCACCCTGCTCCTGGCCATACTTAGCAAGAAGCCACCTCAAGAGCCTCCCACAGATTCGTATTTTAAACTCCACTTCCCTAGTGTGGGCTCTCTATTGAGAGCACTGTGATTAAACTGTGCACCCAGAGGATGAGATCATATAATGCTTGAGCAGGCGCTTATTCATCGCAGAATTTGCAGTGGAAGATTTTGTACCTTCCAGCAGGTGAGTCTTAACAAATGCTCCTATATCTAAAAATGGGATCTTTAATTCATCTGTTAATTACAATCATTCCATTTTTCTGGCATTAGGTGAGTATTAATGTAGGTTAAGAAAATAAAAATAAGGCACCAACATACTCATTAGACTTAAACTTTCTATTTGTCTTGAGCTTTGTTAGGTTTTAGACCATACTTCGTAAGACCGGAGCTTAATGGATTCTTCCAGTGTGTATTTTCAGAAGCTTCAGAGATGAGTAAGTCATGCTGCTCCTTCAGACACTGACTCCCCAGAGCTTTGCCTCCGCTTGCCTGCTGTCTCATGGAAGGTCAGGTGAGAAGGAGTCACCATGCTCCTGTGCAGCACCATGCGATATCCAAAGCCATGCACATTAAAGGGGTGGGGGGAACACAGCTGACACAAACACTTTGTTTGGCCCACCATCCCAGATCTTTTTTTTAAGGGCACAAACCAGTCCACCCCACTGCAGTGTTCTCTGTCTCAATGTGAAGCTGACTCCAGACTCCCCTTCAAAAAGGGAGCAAGAAGCCTTCTCATAGGAAGACATTGTTAATACAGCCAGTTCAACAGTCCTGGGCAAAGACCCAGCTTGCAGTGTTTGTCTTTGAGGTAGATGTCATTTTCTGGGCTTAAAAACATGCCCAGCACTGAAATAACTGTTTTGAAGCTACGTCTCTTCAGAGAAATTATATTCTGTGGGCATTTCACTGCTGCTTTATGCCTTGCCTGGATGCAAGGCTTTGGTTATTGTAACTTCTTTCGTCAACAGATTTTTCCTCTTTTCGCAATATGTTCATCTAATTTCTTCTCCATTTCCTATCTCTTTTCGTTTGGCAACGTTTGTCTCAGTGAGGAGGATTGGACTTCGTCTGTGGGTATTACAATGGGTAAATATATCAACAATTTTTTACTTACGTGTCAGTCACTGGGTTGTGTAACACAGTCATAGTGGTTTATTCTTATTTTGTGTGGGAGACAGTGAAACACTGGTACACGTAGCATTAAAGGCTGCCACAGAATGCCTCCTGTCAGGCATACAGCCCCCGTAAAGGGTGTTAAATATTAAACATGGTCTAATGAACAGGCAAGGCTTTATGACAATAAATGTGTCGTTGAATTTCTCTGACTGTGCAGTACTGGGACATTTCTGAGCAATAGCTTCCTCAGTTAAGACAGTCCCATTTCGATGTTTGCTATTAGCTGCTAACCAGAACTAGCTATGGGCAACCTGTCAGCATACAACAGTATTTCTTCTTTTAATGTTTTGATAACTTTACATTAGCTTGGGGGATTGATTTAGTTGAGTTGGGGGGGGTGGTTTTTGTTTGTTTGTTGGTTTGTTTGTAGGGGGGTTTGGCAGGGCTTTTGTTGTTTCCATGTTTACAAAGATGCTTCCATCACGATGGGCCCCTGTTTTGCATTTTGGGCAGTACACCTGGATGATCCAGGTTTATTCAGGGAGGACAGTTTCCTTCACATGGAGGAAGGGTAACACCTAGTGGGAGTAAATCCACATTGCAATTAAGAAATACACAGGGTTCCAAAGTATTGCCAGCATGACCCAAGGCACATAAGGGGACAACTATACTTTTCTGATAGATGTAATCTATTATATATTCAGCTTCTTTGTGAGAAACTTAATAGAGCAAGAACACATTTTATCTCTGTTATGAACTAAAGTGTTGGTTTATCTTTTCTTCTAGCAGTCTTCACTGTGTGAAATGGTATAATATTGCTTAGAAAATACCTAATTGCATATGACCACGTTGTTTGAATTTTAATACTGAATTCAGTGAAATATTTAGCTTTTTGCATAAAATCATCAAAAGGAGTTAGTGATCTAAACTGAACTGGAGGTTCAAATATGCTCATTTAAGCTTCATGATCTTGTTTAGAGGATGCAAGAAAAAGAGTCTAGTAGTCCCACAGCAGAGCATATTGCCTGAGTCAGGAATCCTTTGCATTTTTGACAGTTTTATGCTCTCTAAAACGTGTGCAGTTCCATAGGTTTGACTTTGACAGTTAATGGATGGCTATTAGCTTGAAACCTTTCCCGTTTCTGAATCGCTGTTCAGCCTCAGCATTACACTCAAGTAATATCAAGTAGTATTTCCAAAACTTGAATTGTGCATTATTCCACCCAGTGACAGAAGAACTCAACTCCTTCTAAAGAAAGTGCTCTCTCTCTGCAAACTCAGTATCACGTGCTGTATATAGTTGAATACAAATGCATACATTCCTAGATTTCAATGTTTCATGTGAATTGCAATTAATATTACCTGGGAAGTTACATCTGATAATATCTGTTCACAGAGATTGTTTTGTCTCTGTGCTTGCATATGCAGTCTGAATACGTTTAGCTGGAACTGCATGTTCTAGGAAACCCAACTGCTATGAAAATCCACATATTCAAGCATGAAAGATACTGAAGAACCAGAATAATACAGGCTGTAAGGGGCCTCAGAAAGTCATCAAGGGCTCATGCACTTTCCTCCTGCCAGGGTGCTACAGATATTGCTTTGGATAATTTTGTGGGGGCAATGCTCTGCAGAGTGTGGTAAGAGGGAGGGAGAGAAGGAGGACAGACATTAGCTGTGTATTCTGTGTCCTTGGCCAATAGAGCTACAGAGTGTGACTGAGAAACATAACTAATTGGGCAATTAGTGAAGGTCAGAGCTGTGTTAATTTACTTCAAGCACCTTTGCAAAAATTGGAAGACAAAAGGTACCCTCTAAATGTCATGGGGACATGCAGGTAGTTTCTCTGAAGGGGACACCTTCCACACACATCTTGAGCATCGCTGAATTCGGAGAGCACAAGAAAAGGGGCTATGCACCTTATGTCAAATGGGAAAGTACTCCCAGCTGCTTCTTTTCAGGTGATATCTAGGAAAACACCATACTTGATCTCCTGTTTCCCCATTTTGGTTAATTGTAAGGCCTGTCCCTTACTGAAGGAGCAGAGGACAGCTGTGTCATTTTATAACATGCAGTAGTGTGGTATTTTACATGCTCAACATGTGAGGCTTTTCTCCTGTGCTAAATTACTCGCAACCCCTATGTAGCACCTTTAAATCAGGGTTCATTTTGTGAGCCTGGGCTCTCTGAAATTAATCTTCCGTATCTCTGTGAACCATTTCATTCATGTCTTCAAGTCTTCCCTCAGCAATTCTCCTATCTGTGAATAAATAGCATTCTGACCCAGCTTCTACCACAGCAACAACAGAAAGACAACCAGACTTCTGCAAATGTGAGTGGAAACTGCATCCATCTTCTACATTAACCATCAGTGTGAGTCAAGAGCCTTAAGCTGTCTCTTAGAATTTAACAGTATGAGGATTCAGCTAAAGAGCTCTCCTAATAGGGAAAATACAACTCATTATCTAGCTAATTAGGATAAAAAAACAACCTCTACTCCCCCTGCTTACCAGCCTGCCTTCCCATAGGGTTGGACAGGCTTCAGAATAGGTTTTAAAGAGATAAAAGCACATTTTTTGGTGCTTTGGATACAATTGAAAGATAAGATCATTAATCTGCAGAGGGGCAAGTTAAGGGCTGTCCCTAACTTCTGAGAAACTAATCACAAAGATGGTATCATTCCTGGGTAGGAATTCTATCCGAAAGAAAATGCCTTTTAATGAAATTTTCAAAATTTACAGGTCTTACTTACACCCTTTTCTTACAAAAATGTGTTTAAAAAAAAGTAATTAAAAGGTATTGATATAATAATTCTTTTCAACAGAATGATACTTCAAAGGTAGACTAGTTAATAATAATGACATTTGTGATTGCTTCAAATCTTTGTATTCACTTTAGCTGTGATTTGGAGGTATATTGTTCACTGATCTAGCATGTTACAAAATCATAACTGTGGTCAGTGAACAGTAATTAACGCCTTTGCTTTTGCTTTCTGCCACAACAAACCAATGCAAGCTGTGCTTAACCAATGTTAACTCTTTAAGTTAGATTCAGATAAGCAAATGAAATGCAATCAGTCATTTCAACAGACTCAGAAATTCAATGTGCTGCTTTGTTCTCTTTACATCTTTTTCTGTTGAGAACAATTTAAAATTCTTATTATTTTTAATTGAAGAAATATCACAATTCTTAGCAGGAGTGCTTACAGCATCTGCAAAGGTATGAAGGGGATAAAAGCTCACAGCAGGCACTCTAACGTAGATAGGTTGGCATAAGACTTTTTGCTATCTTAGGTACCTTGTTTGACTACCTGAGAAAAACATGTTTGCACTAGTTTAGTGTTTTTTCTCTGCTGAGACCTAAGTTTGTATCCCCGATGGCAGAACTGACTTTATGGGTGTGAAACCCTGCTTGTTTCACACCCCATGTATATTACTGAGTGGTATTAAACTGTCAAGGAATGAATGGCACCACAAGGCTTGTGCAGTGTTTCACAGTCCCCTGCTTGCTCATGTCCCATCAGGGTATCAGTCCTGAAGGATGCTTTGAGTAGAGGTGGTTCCACTTTTCCACCTTTCCACGGTGCTTCACAGTTAAGTGTCTCTCCACCAGACTTCGTCATCTCTTGACATAGGCTGAAATGAAATTAATGAAGTCTTATTAAGAAAATCACTGTTCAATTGCACAGAATTGAAAATTAAAAACCATTTCTATACACATAGAGAGAGAACCTTCAATGTTAGCATAGTGAAACTTGTTTCTCCTACTTTGGCCTCAGAGCTTCCTACATGGTGAGTGCAGCTCCACAAGCTCTTAGCTGCTCCAGACAGCCTGGAAAATATCCATTCTGTCAAGACCTTGCCAAAGTACATGTCACCACTGGCTATAACTAGGGTTCATGCCAGTGTGGACATCTGTGAGTGAAGGCTGCAATTAGATACTCTTAGCTCCTGCAGGCAGTGAATCTCAGCTGTTCAACCCATGCCAGAAAGAGATGCTGGACCTCCTATTCCCTGATACCCTTCCTGACCTGCTATGTAAAATAATGTGTCATGCAGAACACATTTCAGTTACTTGGCGGGGGAAAGGATTTGCTGCTAAACTGCCAAAAATCTCTGCCTAGAGGGTGAGACAGCACACAGCCTTCTGTTAGGGCCAAAGTTGAGTTTGCCAGAACATTTCCTTCAGCCCTTATCCTTAGCAGTATTTCCAAAACTTCTGCTACATGTTATCCACTGCATAAACCAACCTGATTTTTGGTTTGGACTGAGCCAAGCTTGAAGAAACCTGGAATCAACTTAATCAGGCATAGCTGATGTTTCCCAGCTTGCTGATGTGCTGTGCTAATGAGATGTTACTGCCCAAAGTAATGAAAAGCATCTGTTTCTTACCTGTAAAGAAAGACTGAGAGTTGCTGCTGTTTGTTTGAAGGAGAGTTTGCAAGCTTGTCTTCCTTCTTAGAAAAGTTCACTGCATGTATTTTGCTTTTAGCCTCTTGGAGAGGCCCAAATAGAATTCAGTGAATATGTCCAGGAAATTCTGAATGTGCTTTCCGGTTCCAAGTGTTTACATAGAAGGATTACTACTCTGCTTTGTAGGGATTTCCTGTAAGATATCATCTGTCTATGATCCATGTATGTAAATGCAAATAATTTATTATCACTGAAAATGAACATGTCAACAGGCTAAATGTTCAAGAGACTCTTTGGGATGTGTAGGAGATACATGGTATGAAAAGTGTAAGTGTTTAGACTTCATGAAGTTTTAATGAAGTAAATGTCTGGATTTACAGAAAATCACAGCCACTTAATTCCAGCAGCCTACAGAGTCTTTAAGCCCTCGAGAATATAGGAGTTAGATTTTTAAGAGCCTCTCTTCTCTTTGCATACTGCAAGCTGTTGAAAAAGAAAAGATTATTTATTAATTGCTTATGAACAAAGCACAGAATCTTTCCTGTGTCAGCAACATGACAACAGCAGGAGTATATGCCCCAGAGTTTTGCTAGACTGGAAAGAGTTATGCCCATGCAAAGCCACATGTTTATTTGTTTTCACCTTTTAATTTTTCATGAATGTTGTGTATGTATAGTTCTTGCCAAAATGCCTTTCTCAGAAATGGAAAGTTTTCTTCATGATTGTTTATATTTTTTAACTGAATGCCAAGAGTCTAGATTGTATCAGAACTGAGCCCCCTAAATAAAATCCTTTCAAATAAAACAAGCAGAAAAAATCTATTCATCTCAAGGAGGTTAAATCACATATAAATAGGTTGAGATTATAGGATGGATCTTAGTGAAAGGGAAGTTTATCTGTGAAGCGGGAGATAAGCATAAAGCCTGCAGTCATAGTGACAGTAAAAGGCTTCTGAAAGAAGAAAAAGATCTCTCAGCAAGTCAAGATATTGTTTGTGACTGACAGTCTGAAAGAGGGAAAAAATTAAAACTGCCAAGTGTAAGGATTGTTAAGAGGAAAGAGGAGAAAGGAAGAACTTAAATATATAGCTAAGGAAAAGTAAAATAAGTATGGAATTATTATTTCTGTGTTTTATGAGCCCTCAGGCCCATCTTTTCAGTGTTTTAGAGGAGTGCAGTAGCTACATAACCATGTAATTAATACTGTGTATAATACTGAGATATATATAAATACAGACAATAAATGTGTTTTTTCAAACCTCTTTGACAGTGGAGTGATTTTAAAATACTCATCAGTGACCTGCCCAGGTGATCTCCCTTCTGAACCTCTCTGCCTCTGTCCCCAGGTCAAGGCTGTTGTGGCTCTCTCCTTGATTTCTAGTGGACAAAGGTGATGTTTCAATCACTACCAGTTGACAACAGGAAGGCACATATTCATAGGGGATGGTCTGATTATTTTATCCAAGCAACCTCTACCTTCATGCTTTTATTGTGCTTTTGCTTTGTTCCATTGTCCCCAACACACCCCTTTGGGGTTTTTTTGCTTTGTAGTAGCAAGAAAATGTTTTTGAAGGCAAAGAAGGTGCTTACCTACAACCTTAAGAGTTGTCATCTTTGCAAGTAGAGGCCACAATCTCAACAGTGCTGAGTTAGCTGCATGTGTCATGCACCCAGAGCAGGGTTCAAGGGTAGGATGGACTAGAGGAGCAGTTGAATGGAATGCAGAGGGTCTTCTGATAGCTATATTTAGGAAAAATATTTTAAACTATATTTAGTGTTAGTAATCATATTGCCCATAGGAGCTCTTCAGAAGTGAGCTGGGTGCATTCCAGCAGTATGTATTTGATACACAGGTTGGGAAACATCAAGGTAACCTCATCTATACATATTATAGTGACTGACATGCTGTAAAACTGACTGTATAATATCTGCCCATGTAGTTTCTCCCTGCTTCATATAATTTATTCCCCCCATGGATTAAGCAAAACTGGTTTTGCTGATGCCACGCTTCCTCTGTGAAGAATAAAATTTTGTTTACTAATCTCAACTGAGTATTGTCAGTAAGCTTACTGGGCATTTAAACCTTACAGACCACACCAGATTAAGCTAACACCTGTTTTTTTCCATTCACCATACCTACATCTTATTTTGAGTGGTCTTGGAGGATTTAAGCAATTCCTCTTCTATATAGCTATTCAGCTTACTCAGAGCACAAAATACTAGGTTGTATAAGAAAAGTTATGACATTCTAAAGATTCTTGGTTGAAGACAAAGCTTGTTAGTGGTTTTAGCCACACAACTTCCACTTACATTAATTGGAGCTGTTTGCCTAAATCTTGGACTAGGTGATCATCGTAGGTCCCATCCGACTGAAATATTCTGTTCTATTTTCCTCAGCTTTGAGTATTTCATACCTTGTTATTATGCAAATCGCAAATCCATCCACACTTCTTCTGGCAAATCGCTGCACAGGAAAGCATAACTAATTTAATCCATTAATCCCTACCCCTGAAGCACAAACATCTATCACCTGAGCTAGGAAGACAGTAGTTAGGTTTGAGGTCTTTCAAGCTGCTGTATCAGAGTGAGAAACAATATACTGTTAAATGCACGTGAATGTGTTTTGTCTGCTAACACTGTGTGTATAAGAAAATATGCAAAAATATGCCCCATATAGTTTTTTCAACTTCTACTTTCCATCTTTACTAAGTTTGAATATCATAGGAGCTATATATATATAATCCCCAAATTTTGTCAATGATTTAATGATTTCTTTATTGTTAGTAGCAGTAATAGTAGTATTTTGTGTGTCATGTGTTCTAACTAGTCTGGTAATATCATGTTCAATATTTGTGTTAAGATTCACAGTAGTTTTCCTTAGAAGGGACTCTGAGTATGTTCACAGTGGGCTGGGCAAACCTCCTAGCCTGATGCATCCGAATGAGGACCCAGTTAAATATGCCTCAGTTGGGAAATGCCAGGCACCTGGCTGTCCAGGAGGTAGTGCTGTATTAGTCCTTTTCTCACACTTGAGAATCATGTCTGGCTGGGGATATATTCCTTTGCTCCATTCTTGTTAAAGCTGCCAGTGCTAGAAGCTAACCTGCCTGAATTTGCACTGCCAAAGGAAAGAAATACATTGGAATGCATTTGTTTCAGTCGGTTCTTTTTTCACACCCCAAAGAGTTTCCAGGCATAAATAAAAATTACTGAAGGCAGCAGTAAAGCAGGGTTCAGGTTGAGTGATTTGAATGATTCATGAGCAAGGACTCTAATAGGGAAGAAGAATGAGCTTACATAGTGGCGTTCATACACCTCGGTAGTGAAGCAGCAGACAGCTTGACTTGATAAGCAAGGATGATCCTGATTCAAAGCATTGCAAGACAAAGCATGAGCAGGTGTTAATGCCACACTGTGT
Source organism: Erpornis zantholeuca (assembly GCA_013400515.1). Taxonomy (NCBI): domain Eukaryota; kingdom Metazoa; phylum Chordata; class Aves; order Passeriformes; family Timaliidae; genus Erpornis; species Erpornis zantholeuca. The sequence continues at coordinate 103,614 of VZTN01000565.1, forward strand.
GCCAAGCCCTGTTTTTAATATGAAAGGCAGTTTTCTTTAGAATCTAGCACAAAGAAGTGGTGTTCCAAAAGCCAGGAAGCAGATCTTTCCCAGTGAAATCAACATGCAAATGTAAATTTAGAAGTTGAAATTTTGGCCTCTCTCAACTTGGTGGCTGCAGTTCCCTACAGTTTTTGCCAGGATGCGTGGCTGGCTGCACAAATGCATGTTTTTCCATATGCACTTCTGTATTTCATCTAAATGCTTTCTGGGGAAACAGCTGAAATTTAATTTCCCAAATAGTAGTTACTTTAAAATTTACATAGGCGTTGATGTAAGAAAAAATCATCACCCTTTGTCAGTTTCTGGAGACTTTTGCAACTCAGTAGTTAAATCACAGATTCTAATCTAATTCTTTATCAAAGTGTCATCAAAAGCTTCAGAGTAACAAGCCTAGCTGTTAAAATCCCAGTATAATTTCATTAGTACTGACTTTTTGGTGACCCTTAGATATCCTTCACTACTCAGGTCTGTTGTGACTGAATTTATTTGCAGGATCCACAGCTCTTGCCAGTCACAAACATCAGTGCCCCATTTCCACAAAACTTTAGAGCAATAGTAGTAGCTATTATCTTTTACCAATAATGTACCATTTTAGCACTACAAATGCTGTGGTGGTTTCTAATATGACCTTAAAATAGTGTTGCTTTAGCTGCAACCTCTAATAGTTCTGATAGTGTTTATCAAAGACAAGGTGTGCAAGGCTCAGGCTGATAATTTCTGCTGTATAGGACAGCTGATGCAGAAAAAGAGTCAATACACACACGATCACTTTTAGGTCGTGCATTTCAATAGGATTTTCACATATTTTTCCTGCATATTATTCTTACCACTATCACTCTTGTCTGTTGCCCACCATGCCTTTCTTTAAGGACAGCATTGTTAATATAAACAATGTCTGGTGAGAGGCTAATTGCCTGCAGTTTCAGTAAATTCCTAACCTCTCTAAACTCTCTGCGCTGAACTAGCCAAGGGCAACAGCATCAAAGCATGGGACTAAACTGCAAAACAGGGTGGCAAGAAGGCTTGCTTTCTTTTTAGGACTGTGACAGGACCATAATGGTAGCTTATGTTATTACCTGATGCTTTGCAAAGAGCAAAGGTGGTAATTTTACCACCTTAATTTGGTAATTATCTACCAAATTTTATGGTAGATAATTTTCAACTATAATTTTTTTAATTTTTTAACATTTACAGTCAATGTATTTTTACATTTATATACCACCTGTTAGCATCCAAGCTTCAAGACTTGGACTCAATGATCTTTGTGGGTCCCTTCCAGCTCAGAGTATTCTGTGATTCTAAAGGAAAGCTTTGGTGCCCTTGGTGGTCACGAGAGCCACGTCCCTGGGAGCAGCAGGTGGCAGTGCTGTCTCTGCTCTCCGTTTTTAAGGCACTGCAGTAGCACAGCTGGAAAAAATCATTTCACAGAGAGTGTTTAATTTGTTCAGGTTCCTGCTAACAAAGACACATCTGCTTATGGGCAGTGCCAACTGGCTTCATCAGGGTGCTGTGAACTTACCTTCCAGACTCTGAACTGTAGCCTTCTTTTTCCACGTGAAATTCCTCCAAGCCATGCATGCAGCATCTGCCACAATTTATGTAGCAAGGAGTAAAGGTTTATAACAAGGTGTACAAGTGACTTTTCAATGCTTTTAATTTTAACTCAAGATTTATTTGCCTAAAAATGATTGAAGTGTATATCTTTACTAATTTGTTGGCAACGTCCTCTGTCAGGCACAGTTGCCACTCATTCCTAGGGGTTCTCAGGAGTAGATACAGCAGCAGTGTCAGTAACAGGAGCAAACACTACTCCTGCAGTGAGGCTTCACCGCATAACTAAAGGCCCATCAGGAAGGCAGTAGATGGGATGCCTGGCCATGCCTTTGTCTCCTACGGATCTGCAAACTCTGCTTGCAGTCCAGGGCCCTGAGGTCATGTGAGACCAGCTGGCACAGCCAGTGTGCTGATGGCTCAGGAGCAGGTTGTCTCGTGGACAGAGGTAGCTGAAATGCTCCAAGACCCAAAATGCAAAATGAAAGTTCAAGCAATGTAGATAACCAGGGGCCCAAAACCAGTGCTCACCACCTCATGCTCTGCTGTTTATCAGAACAGACTTTCCAAACAGGACATCTGCTACCTGCAGGGAGTGAGGGCAGGACTGGAGGAGGAGCAGGGACAGAGTGACAGCCTCTGCCTTAGCTTGTTGGAGAGTGATGGGGAAAGGAATGATTTGTTCTAAACATGTGATGAGAATAAGCCACAGGACCAGGCCTTAGTGATGAGTGTGATCAAGTGGCATTATCCTTCCTTTTTTTAATTCTCCTTTTCTTTTCCCACTGTATTTGGGACAGCCAAGACAAAAGCAGAAGCAATAAAAACAAGAAATGTCATCTGTGGTCTCTGTTATCCCAAGAGGACTCACATAAAGTATGAATTAGGTCACAGGAAGTAAGATAAAAAGCATAACTATAAACTGAGAAAATAAGTGCAGTAAAGAATTTTTCTTTGAAAGGATGAGATGTGAATCACTGAGGTCAACAGTTTCAAGACATGTTAAAATAGATATCTGCCTAACCACCAAAGCATTTCTGTCAGCTTCTTTATGACAGAAATATGGGTCTAGGTTTGTTTTTAATCTGAATTCCTCAAATGGGACATCTGAGTTATTTGATACAGTGTCAGCAAAATAAGGAAAACCCTTGGCCTCTCTGAAAAGACATACCAGTCAAAGTGGAGACATTTGGAAGTTTCCCTCTGAGATAATCTGTAAAATGTATTCCTGTTAGTAATGGTGTCTTATGAAATGCTTTTTTCAGAAAGGGCTTGGATAAGAGGTGGTATTTTGGTGAATCAGCTGAGCAAGTAAAGGGCAGACAGAAGTGGTAGAAGGAAATAAGCAGAATGTTTTGACCCAAGGTTCACTGCCAGGATGGAGAAAGGTGAGACAATTTGTGCCCTGTCTTGCTTTGGACTCAAATGGGCTCCATCTGGCAATGGAGTAAACTGACAGAATTAGCACAAATCATCATTAGGTGAGTGAAATGAAATTAAATGGACACACACATACAGAGGCCTGGAGGAATTGCAGACCCATCTTCTGAATTTTGTTAGCATTTTCAGAGAATCACAGAATAATTACTAAGGTCATTGAGTCCAACTGTAAACCATATTTTGTCCTTTCCTATTCCATGTGTCAGTCATTCCCGCCCTTCCCACTGAATTATTCTTTTAGTACTCACAGCCATGTATTACACTGCTGAATTGGGATCACAAAAAAACTTCTGAAAAAAAAACATATGAAGCCCGGCAGGGAGAAATATGGGAGACTTCCATCTGACATGGAGGAATTGCTTTTTATGATGTTTCTGCTAGCTTCAGTGTTCTCACATGGAAATGGAAAGAAGATGCTAATGTTAAAGGGCAGAATGAGGAACAAGTTAAAAAATAAACTATGGTACATGTCACAAGAGGTTGTCAGTGCAGCCTTCTGATTAGTTAGCTCACAGAGGCAGTGAGGTCTTTTGAAGCTTCCTCTCCCTCTTTAATCAGTCCCTTTAGAACAAGCAGATCCCAGCTTCAAAGGCTGCAGGGCTTGTCAAAGAAGAAAGCTGCCTGCTCCTCAAACCGTGGATGGCAGCTTAATGTCCCACAGTGGTGGTTCCCGTGTGAGGCTGCCCAGCTTCGCAGTGTGGGTGTGGTTACACGGCAACTCCTCTGCTCAGATGTCTTTGAAGGGTTTATGTGCTCTCCCCACATTAGTATTGATCCTCTCCATTTGACAGGACTTGCAAAGACGTGAAAAGATACTCAGTAAAGCATACTTTTTAGCTTGATCCCTCACCCAGAAAGTCTAGATGAATCGACAGCCTTGCTACATTTGAGCTAGTTTTCTCTAGTTCTTTAGATAACAAGGTTTTGTTAAGTAAAGTGATTGTCATATTTTATTAATAAATGCCTCTACTTTTTCTTTTTCTGTTCTACCTACAAGACTTTTCCCAGAACTTACTTGCAGTAAAGTGAGTAGAGAATTTTGTATAGGAAAGCTGCAGTGTTTAGTTTCTCCACAAAACATTTTGTTAGAGAACATCGATAATAATCACATTTCTTTTCTTTCTTTCTCTGGGGAGTCAGAAAGTTAAGTGCATTTCAATATTTTCCAAATCTGATGTATTGATTCTGCAGCCTGTGATTTCTGGAAAAGTTTCCCAAAGGAAAAAAAATGTCCCTAATACAGCACAGCTCTCTTCTTCATTTGAGCTCCTGTTTCCCATTTTCACACTCCTGTGTTTTAAAAGTGAACACCAGTTATATTTCAACAGAACTTTACTGTTTGCTATACTTGTCTTCTGATATATTAATGAAATTGTATATCTCAGTGTACACATTTCCCTGTTGGTGACCCTACTCACATTTGCAACTGGATTTCCATTGTGCTTCAGCAACTACTTGCAAAGTGCTGCAACCCCATTTGCAGTCTAAACCTTTAATCTGGAAATGACCTCTGATGTGTGATTTGTTCTTATGGGCTTATTTTCATGGTGTGTTTAGACACCAGCTATGCCAGCCTAGGAACTTCTCCAGAATGCAAAGCAGATCATAAGTGGTGTGTCTGACAATGTGTCCATGAACAACATATTCATAGATACTTCTCTGGTCCTCAACGAAATATAAGTCAAACAGCAGTATTAGAATCTGGCACTGTTCTTGTTAAAGCCATTTTTCCAGTGTTAGCTCAGTTAGAGCTAGCTCAGGCAGGATGGATGAACTTGGTAAATCATGAAGTCAGAAAAAAGGAGGGATAGAATGAATCTCAAGAGATCATTCTCAAAATCCACATCTGCACCAAGGCAGGACAAGAAACCATGGACTAATCTTGGCAGATTAGGGTAATACCTTGGTAATGATTCCAGTGAAGGAAATTCCACAATATTCTTATGTACAGTGTTTTGCTACTCTTCCTGTTACAAAGGGGTTTTATCACATCAGTCAAGAATCTGATAAATATTTATCAGATTCCTTTTTTTTTCTTTCTCAGCAGATAGAGCAAAGTTGCTCAACACTCTCTACTTCTAAAATATACAGATTTTATTTCTGTATTGTGTACAGAAATACGCTTCCACATTAAAGCTATGCTAATCTGAAGGTCAGCTACTGCCAAAATGAACCACTACATTTTTCCCCATTCAGCCAGCCCTCATGTGATTGTGATGAACTAGTTCAGAAGATAAAGTGGAGAAGCATTCAAATAAACAATAAAATTAGTTTCCTACCAATTTAGTTCACTGGATTAAGCACTAGGGAGGGCATCAGACAAGTGCCAGTGGTTGGACTGGCTCAGCTGTGATGTGAAACGGAATAGCTTCTCTTTTCTAGGCTAAATAAACCTCCTCACACCTCTTTCACAGACCATGCTTTCTAAACCTGTTATTGTTCTTAGACTCCTCTGAATCCTTTCCACCTTTCTGTATCTTTTTCATACATGGTATATTTAACATACGTCTGTATCCAAAGAATATTTAAAATGTGTGATTCAGTTATGAGTGAGCAGGTAATCAGAAATGTAAAAGAGATCAGTTGTTGCTCATAAGCTCTTCTGCCTAATTTCCCCTGCCTAATTTGTGTGTGCTGTTACCATGACTTTGCCTACCTGTGTAATTGTTCTTACAGGATGGATGGGTAAACACGAAAGTGTCCCCCTGTCCTGAGCTTTTTCAGTGTAAGAAACTCCACTTCCTTAAATTCGGTGCAGTCATTCCATTCTGCCCCTTTCCCTGTGTGGTCACTGCTCATGTGGCCATCTTATCATGTTCAATTTTAGCTTAAGACATCATTGAAATTCCAGAAGAACCTCAGGAAAGCATTTCTCAAGGTGGGGTGGATAATTTCCCTCAAGTTTCCTTCCGTTTTGCTCTGTGCATACACTGACCTACATTGAGAGTAGACACATGACAGATTCTCAGTCTTTCATGTAATCAGAACTCTTTTGGGGTTAATGGCTTCATGCAAGTATAATTTCATGGCACTCTAAAGGAATAAGATGTTAAGATCTTCTGTATTCTTTTAGATATTTATAAATTTAGATTTTTATAAATAATTTATATTTCCCAGTATAGATTAACTCGTGATTCACATTCATATATTTATCTCAACACATGATCTAGAGTCTCAAAGCATTTGTTTTTTCTTTTAAAGCCATCATCACCTGAAGCCATGTAGACAACTGAGAATTTAAGTTTTTACTATAATAGTTTCTCACTCTTGGAAAATGGGGAGCCTGAGGATACAGAAATGGCAAAGTTAAAATCGTAAGTCCCAAATATATGCAGCCTTTTAAATCCCATCAGTTGTTAACAACTGTGAGGCTAGAGTTTGTGCTAGAGTGTGCTGTGGATGGAACCCACCCTGTAAAGAAAGGTGCACCAATGATGATTCCATCACTGACTTGTATCCCACCACAGACTGCTGTAACCTGTGTGTTGCTCCATCCTTTGTAACCACATCTGGTCTGAGATGAGCCAGGTTGTTCAGAAACGTTCAGAAATGCCTGATCTGAAGATGAGGATTGCCAGACTTTCCTCTCCTTCCTGTGAAGGCTCTCGTGTGGTTCTTAGGGCACAGGAACAACAGAAGCCTCTGGGGCAGCTCTGGATACACTACTCTTCAGGCTCAGAGATGATGTGAGACCTTTGGGCAAGGTCTCTCCACTACAGGCTTCTTTGTGGTGTAATGAAATGGAGGAAGGAATCCCACTCACCTTCACGTACTGCCCACCCTCTTGTGAGAACTTAGTGAGCTTTTGAAGTCCATTTTTTTCATAGCCTTACAGGAATTTCTTGGGGTACTGACCAAGGAAGGAAGGAAGGAAGGATAAACAGCACAGCATGCTGAGGGCGGCCATAGACCTACCAGTATGGAGTCAGAGAGCAAGCTCACCCCATGTCCGACTCTATCAGAACAAAATAACATTTCTGGAACCTGGGAAGAGAAGTCTTATGAGGAATCAGGGGAACTTAGAAGATGGGAATATTTAAGGGCTGGGGGTATCTTTCTTTCCTTTCTTTTCCTATCTTCCCCTTCTCTCCTTTCCCTCCCCACAAAAATTTCCAGTGCTTTTGTAGTGTCCTTGTGAGACTTGTCATGTTTTATTCACACACAGTCATGTACCTTTTCTCTCCTCTCTCCTCCTTCACTGTTTGATTTTGAATGGAGAGGCTTCCCGAATCTGCACAGAGTAGACAAGCATGGGGAAATATGCCTGGCCCTTGCTAACACAGGAATAAAAGGAGCGGTGCAGTGCAGTGCAGTGCTGGGCTGGGCTGGGCAGGTGGGGGAGAGTCCTGTTGCCAAGGGTAGTAGGGTGAGACAGCAGGAAGCTGTGGGGAAACTCCACTCTGCATCAGCCACCCCCTTGCTCCTTAGGAGCCTTTCCTTTGGCAGCAGCAGCAGAACACAGAAACGCAAAGCACCCATGGGCAGATCAGGCTAAAAACCACTCAGATTTATTTTTTTCTTTCATTGACACCATGGGCACCAAACTATCTCCTACAAGTTGCTGCCAAAGGCAGTTCCTGCCCTTTTTTTTTTTTT
>VZTN01000565.1:111297-137809 GCA_013400515.1 Erpornis zantholeuca
TTTTTTTTTTCTTTTTTTTTTGTGGTGAAACAGCATTGCATTGGCTCTACCCTGTGGATAGCTGGTGGCATGGTGACTTATACCATTTATACTATGACTTATACCAATACTGCAATTGTGCTGACGGCCTAGGATGGGCCATAACATTTCACTGCTCTATCATTTTAAACTCATTTAATTAGATGGGGGGGAAAAGTGTACCGCCTGTCTTTTTTGGGCTCCCCCAGCTGCCCCTCCTTGAGTTTAATAAAATGCCATACCAAATCAAGGAAAAAAAAAAAAAGGAAAAGAAATGCCCAAAGAAAACATAGACTTTGAAACAGACTTCCAAACTGCCCAATTTGATAAAGAATGGAAACAGCCAGATTGCAGAAATGGAGAAATCTTCTAATTGTGGAAAGGAGTAATAAGAATGGTTTATTTCTCTATTATATAAACCCCACAGTCATAGCGATGGCATTGTGCCACACAAATAAGTTACCAGAGTCAGGAAGATAAACTGTGTGAATTGGTGGTACCACTAACACTATCCATTCTCACTGAATATGACCTTTATAAATAAATAAATGCAAGACTTGAACATCGCATTATTTTCCTTACAGCTAACCCTAGTGCTCCTGCAATACCTCAAGGCCACACAAGGAGGGACATCTTCCAACTACTGCAGGGAGGGAAAAGGTAAATAAAATACCGTCCACTACATCTGACAGTGGGTTTCATTTTTAGGTGAATAGTTTTAAACCCTGCCAATACTGAAGCATCAACATGGTTGATCATTCCTATCATTTTGTGAAAGTAGTTATTTTTCTTGATTTTTAATTCTTCCTGCATCTGGTTGAATCTACTATGCTGAAGATGAGTAATCATAGGGAAAAAATAGTGTCATTATAAATTCTAAAACCCAAAATTCTTCAAATGCTACTTATGTAAAAAGGACCAATTTAAATCAAATCATTGGCTTCTCCTTAGATGTTCAATTACAAGTATAATAATATAAATGTTTTATGTATTCACAGCTCTTGTGTTCAAATTTAACCTTTCTTCCATTTTTGCTGTTATTTCTCCCTTTTATAAATGTTGGTGTAATTAAGCCCATTTTCTCTTTAGAGGTGAATACATAATCACAGCTAGAAATTCCTCAGTATGTTTTACAGTCTGAAATATCTGATACTCAATCTCACAGCTAATAACTACCATGGCATGTTTTATAATTGCACCATAAATCAGAGACTGCTGCATCTAAAGTATAATTTCAGGCTGTTTTGCAATATTTCTTGGCACTTTTAGAAATATATCAGTGTGGAAAATGCATGATCTAGCTGGGTAAAACCACAGATGAGGACAAAGCTTTTTCTGCAGTTGTTGGAGTGCCCAAAAAAAGGGGTTCTCAAGAGCAGGGACATATTTGTCACTCATGGGATACCCAAGCTGCCTTGGGGATCTCAATGAAAGCATGATGTCTGAACAGGTGTTTCTGTCCAGCAGCTAGGAGGAATGGGTGGAAGTTAACTCATGGCACAAGCTTGAAGAATGGGCAATCCATTAGCAACAAGTACTCTGTGGCTTTTGTAGCATGATTCATTGTTTAAATCCTTCCAGGAGGGGCTATGTTTGGGAGGGACAAAGCTGAGAGCAAAAGTGTCTGCTGTGAAAGTTGGAGGAACAATTCTGCTAACTCACACAGCATCTTCCAGTACCTGTCTCAAGCCTTCTGCAGTTGCTGACAGGTAAATGGTGGACTCCCACAAAATCTGATTTTTTTCTCCCAAAGCCTATTTCTGTTTGAAGAATGCTGCTTTATTATTCTTTCTGGTTTTGCTGTATATGTTATAGGTGTTATTTTAGCCTTTGAGTGCATACAAAAGTTTGTAATGAGTCTTGGATAATTTCTTAGGGATTCCAAATCCCTGAGAACTAGTTTAGATGCAGAGAGGCTCTTTTATCCCTTAATTAATGGTTAAGCTTGTTGTATACTAGATCTTGATACCACATCTCCCCACTGGACCACCACCACAGCCTTGCTGGGACCCATTATGTCCTGACATCTGGCCTTGCTCTGAAGTGCTCAGTAGCATCAATTTGCTTGGTACCTTTCTGTGTGTGATGCACAGCCCAGCACAGTGGGTAATGCCTCATTTGCACCACCAGAGTTCCACTGGTAATTTAATTGAAATTGTCACATCCCTCACATGTGTTCTGTTTTGGTTTCCGCTCATCAAACTCTAAATTTATGCTAGTCAAGTTGTATCATCTCCTCAAATAGCACAAGTCATATAATGACATCTGGCTGCATTTTGGACACATAACATAGACATCATGGGCTGCTCTTTGGTTAAGAGAGCAGTGTGTGCTACAGGCTGCCACAGGCTGCCAAAAACAAGAAGTAGTTATGGAAACTGCAGGTATACATATGTGATCTCCCACACCCACTGCTATTATTGATACTGGGGATCATTGGGAGAGACAGAGATGTTAATGGCTCAAGCACTTGGCTACTTGCAGGGGCAGCAGGGTGTTTTGCTGGGGCAGGGTTTGCGCCCACTGACAGGAGGACATGAGTTTCTGGGTGTGTGATGGCAAAACCTCTGATCCGAATTAGACAGAGGGGATGAACACCCACCACCAGAGATTCAGGGGTTTCAGCCAGATAATATAGATAGTCAATAAGAAGCAGGCCCTGCAGAGGTGGGATGGTGCTTTTGATCACGCAAATTGTCCTCCCTTACACTTCTGACTTGGGTGTAAAACCCCCCCACCTTGGGGAAGGTCACATTCACATGTAGGCCTGAAGGTATTAATCTTTTCTGATGGGGCATAACTGGCACAGCTACATGAGATGCAGCTATCCTATCTTAGAAGGTGTCACAAACCATCAAAGACCCCCCAAAGCACCCCAAGGCTCATTCCTTAGTCCTTCCACTGGAGGGCTGCGCGTGATCCACATGTTGGATCCACGTGAGTGTTGCAGCAGAGCCTGAGTGTGCTGCAGAAGACAGGGTAAAACTGAGTGCTGGCACCAGTAAAAGAGGTAAATGTTGTAGCATTGGTGAGAGCTAAAATGTACATTGGGTCAACAGGAATTTCACAGAGCTGCAGTGTCTTCTCAGACTGTTATAGACCAGGCCTCTTCACACTACTCCATAAATGATGCTGTCTTGAATGTGATCCTAAGGGACTATACCAGGTATGTCTGGTGCCTCTGTCTTACAGCTCATTTAAGCAAACCAGCATCTATATTACAAATTAAAATGAGCCTTGAGGTCTTGCCTTTAGGAATAGCACTGCAAGAAGGGCAGTGCAATGTAGTGCACTGACCAGCACATTGACTCATAGCAACCTTTACCAGAATATGGGTGGGAACTTCCAAGATGTGCTCTGGGAACTTTAAAAAAAAACAAACAAGGGTGATAGCTTCTCAGAGATTTCACTGCCATTGCCACTAGTTGTGCAAGTAAGTGAATAAGAGAACTACTGTAGGCTAGAAATTTCCAGGATGATACATTTCATGGTGCAATCATTGCCTATTGCATTTGCTGTGTGTTGTTGCTGTCTGGCTCAGTACTCACTGTTGGGGTAAACGTGGGACGGTAGGCTTCAGGAAAAAGAGGCACGGGGGCTATAACAACAGTGGATGCAATATTACAGGATCCGAAGAGTTATGGCTGTAGGGCTGCTAACAGGTTTTAGATCAAGCCATCTATTCCAGACAATCCACTAAGATTTTCACGTTTTTACTGTAATTAAATTTCCCAGTAGAGGGAAAAAGAGCGAGTCCTGCACTTGTAAGTTGCTATTGACTCTGAGCAACAGCAGAGTCTCTGTAAACACAGTACATTGGCACCTGTCTCCTGTTTTCTCATCTAAGCACAGGCCATGAACAAAGTTACTTCTTAAAAGCCGGCTTAGAGAAAAGGAAGCCTGGACTCCGTATTTTGTCATATTTTTTTGTATTTCCACTGAACAAAAGGAGCATAAGGCTAGGGTCAAAATTGCCTTCAGATGCAAAAATACAGCTTGCAGGTGTGGGCAGAGTTTAGCCTAAAATAACTGGAGGCAAAAGAAGGAAAAAAGCAGCTTAAAAATGTGATGTCAGCAGGAGAAAATAGACTCTGTGGGGCACTGGTTTTCTAAAGTGTTGTTCTGTAATCAACACAGCTCATTACTGTAGCTGTGTGCGATGCTGCAAATGGCATTTGGATGAACACATTTTGTCTTTCCACCATGCTTGCTAGTTAACAAATTGTCTGCCCAAATTGCTGAACCCTGTGTATTTTGTCAAAGAAGAGGAAAGCAGCAGCTTCCCTTTGTCAGGGTGGACAGCCTGTACCAAACTCTCAGTCACTGATTTTCAACCTTCTTCTGTTTAGACCCCTAGGAATTCTGCTGTGGAGGTACAGGACTTTGTATAGATGCCTCTTCCCCCTGCAGTGATAATCATATTGCTTCATTTTCCCTCACAGTCTACAGTGTATACCTGAGCCTGAGCTCTGCAGACCACAGTTTGGAAATTGGTTTCCCCAGCAAATGTACAGTTTCACTTCTTTCTTTTTTTCAACAAAAAGTCATTTTCTCATAATATCTCTGTTCGGTTCTTAAACAGTACTAATGTTATTATTGCAATGTATGGGACGGTCCATCCTGCAATCCAGATCACAGAAGGAAGTGACCATGTATCTGAGATCAGCTAGCAGCATGTGACTGCACATCACATTGCAAGGCACATCACAAGTTCTGGCTCCCATCTGAATTCACTTTGAAGTCTCATCATGGGATTAAGGCAGCAGGACCTCTATCTCACTTGAGAAGGAGAAAGAAATGAGAAACAGAATGGGGTTACAAATTATATCCCAAAGGCAATGGAAGAAGAGGATGCACTTTAGGGTTTGAATATCGTTTATTTAATATGTAAGATTTTGTTATTGCCCAGGGAGGTTGTGGACCCTCTGTGCTCAGAGATATTCAGAACCTAACTGGACACAGCCTGCTCTGGGTGGCCTTGTTAGAAGTTGGACAAGATGATCTCTGGGGGGTCCCTTCCCACTGCAGCCACTCTGTGATTCTGTGGTTCTGAAATTTAAATATTTTCTTCAAATTTTCTGAAGAGAAGAATGAGCTGAAAGAGCAAAAGTGAAAGTTAAAATCTTTCCCCTTTTCGGCCCAATAGCATTAATTTCTATTAACATTTCTAACCACTGCCAACCTTGTCAACATGAGCAATCCCATTATGTGGGCTGGATTTTATCAGCACCAAAGGTAATTCTACATCCAGGCTACTTCTGAGGTTTCCATCAGTGTGGAAATATGGGGGGCAAGGAAGAAGCACTGATGCACATTCTGGTTCTCTCTCCCTGTGGGGTCAGGATTTGGCAAAGCACACATCACCCAGGAACTAGGACATGTGCTGGGAAGTGTATGCAGATGGAAGTTATACCTGCATGGGTGAGGAAACTGGCATACTCATAGAGACACCTGTGGGAATTGTAGCCATGCTGGACAGCTCCTCATATTTAAAAGAAAAACAGGACAAGGGTTTAAAGAGAGCCTTCACATAATGCAGGTTAGCCAGTGCAAAATTATATAGGTGTTTCAAGGGCTGGGTTTTAGGAGTCCCAGGCCTCAGGCTCTGGCTGTATCCATGAACTGACTCATCACTGCTTCTAGCATTTAAATCTCTTTGTTACCAAGTGCAATTTTCAGCATCAGGTTTAGCACCAGAAGATGACATCCAAAAGCAGAATAGGCAAATGTCTGGGTTAGATCTTGCTGGGGAACAGCTGATTTCCTCTTCTTTCATGTTACCTGTCTGTGCCCTCCCAAAATTTCCAGAACACTGCTAGCCCTATTCCTCTCTCCCTCTGCTTGTGGTGTGAGATTTAATTTTGCATTTCCAAGGGAAAGAAACTCAGTTATGCCTGACTGCTGAGAATCACTGAGCTAGCTCTGGAGACAGGCAGGACCAGCTCAGAAATGGATCTGCTCAGCAACAGGGCTGGCCCCAGGAGGACTGTGTGTCCAGCAACAGAAGAGGGGGAAGGACACAGCCTGAAACAGAAGCTTTCAGTAGTGGTTAGAACCAATCAATGAGAAAACTCAAATTGATGTTTAGCTTCACCTCTAGACCCATGATGTTATCTACCTGGAAGCATTCAGGAGTTAGATAAGGCATTACAAAATTATTTGGAGTTATTGACAGTAAAGGGCTGATGTTCCTTGATTAAGTTTTAGGCAGCCCTTATCATGGAAGTGCAAGCCTGCAAATCTGAGATTTTATACTTTGTTCCCTAATCCAGGTGACTCCCTTATTTCAGACAGCATTACTTACTTACTTCAGAATTATTTGGTGGCCCCTAGTCATGCTCCTGTGGGGTCTGCATCCTTCCTGATAGGATAGGCAAGGATTTCTCACTCACTATCTATCACTAACACACAGTGATTCATGCTGTCAAAACACTGCTAAATGCCAAGAACTGCCTTAATCCAATTTATGGTCTGAAATTCTTATGGCACACATTTCCCAAGACAGAATTGTATGTGTTAGAGAGGAGACATATAGCAAAAGAAGAAAAAAAAACCAAAACAAAACAAATTAACAACAGGTTGTTTAAGCTAAAAAAAAGCCTTTGCCATCCTGTAGTCTAGTATTGGACTTTCCCAACCAGTAGATCTATCCAGGGATTACATGGATGGTTCCACACACCTCTCCATGCTACCAGATATAAGACACTTGAATCAGTTTCTATCTGGTAATGAAGTATTGCATGTTTTAATTTACACAACATGTAAACATGACTGGCTAAGTCCTATCCCATGTGTCCCAGAGGTTTATAACACAATTAGTCAGAGAAAAGTTGAAAGTGAAGCAAAAAGAACATTTACAGGCAGAAGAGGAAATGGGCAGGACAAGATGCACAAGTAAAAAGGCCTAATATTCCTCCCCCCACCTCAGACAGACACATATAAAGAGTGAGAGAGTGAGTTCCTCTACTCACTGGCCACCACTCATTTGCTGCATCTCTCTGGGACCTTGCATCACCCCTGCAAGATGTGGGCAAAGGTATTATCTTCTTTCTTTGCACTGTAAGATGTGATTCTCTGTTTAAGCTTTCATATCCTCACTCCATATGTCTCAGTAGGTGCCCATCACACCACAGGATATGTGGTTCACCTGCTTTAAAATGCTTGTAACTGCTGCCTCAAGATAATCTTAATGCTTCAATACAAGTGTGAGTGAGAACCTGGTTGTAATGATGGGTACAGTTCTGGTCACCACTGCTAGAGAAAGAGGAATCCACTGTTAACAATGCAATGAAAATATACGAGCATAGCAGGGGTGAGTCAGTATCATAAAGGAGAGAACAGTTTGGTTTGCTTTACTCAGAAAAATGAAGGTCAAAAGGAAATACCACCACTCTGTGTGGATATGTGCAGGGGAGTAAAGGAAGGGGAAGGAAGAGGAGAAAGGAAAGGAGATAATTTCCAAAGAGAGAGAAGATAAATATTCACTACTGCCGGTATAAAAAAGAAACTGTGTGTATAGACTGGTTGTAAATAATGTGTACCTCTACAGCAGGATATTTCTAATGGTCCAGGAAGGGAAGTTTTAGATTATTTTCTAATAGAGATACTAACAGCAGCTCACAGCCAAGAAGCAGGTTGAATTTGCATAAGGGGTCATTGCTCGATAGGAGAGGAAAATAAATGTATATAATTCCTAGATCAGCAGGTTCCAGGAACAAGGAGCCACTGCTTTTCAAAGAGGCAAGATCTTGCCTTGGAGAAAAGCTGGGACTCCAGCTGAGTGAATTCAATGGGAGCTAGGAGCAATATGTGCAAGGTAGGGCTGCCAACTCCTGCCTCCCACTGAGCTCCAAGCTCAGCAAGATTTGGGATAGTAAGGCTGCTAATCAGGGAGATTAAATCTTGCCTTCTTGTGTGGTAGTGGGCACCCTGGCTTGAAATGCTATTCTCCCACTGATTTCAATGCCAATAAGCAGGTGCTATGGGAAAGATTTTTTACTTTTGTTTGGGATGTGTGTGTGTGAGACTAGTCATTAGAGATAGAGATGGAGATGAGATGGGGCTGAGAGAGAGACAGAGATGATGGATGGAGAGAATCTTGCATAGTTATAGCACCTGCAGTGCATACTCTCAATGACTCGGGGAGAAAGCAGAAGAAATACAGAACAGAAAAGGATAATGATGAAACCATAAATAAAATATAAATAACACAGTGACATTTCTGGGAGTAAAAAGAGGAAGAATTCAAACCTTGGTTTTGCTGATGCAATTCATGTAAGCAGGGGCAGCAGAAATGGCCAGCATGCTAGTCAGTAACCCAAAACTGAAAGAAAAAAAAGAGGAAAGGGGAAAAAAAGAGGAAAGATAATAAAAAAGGGTGTTTCCTTTAAATACAGAAAACTATCTTCTTCTTCTTTTTCTTTATTTTTTCCCTTACCAGACAGTTACAGGAAATTTTGCCAAGGTGATTCATGGTTTGAATGCAAATCAGTTGACAGATCAAGTAATTCAGAGAAGTAAGCGAATGATTCTGGATACCCTTGGAGTGGGGCTTCTGGGTACCAGCACCGAGGTCTGCCACAAAGTGACACAGTACAGCAAGGTAAGGTGTCTGCCATTCATAGCACACCCTAAGGTTTAGCTTTAGGAAAGCAAGGGAAAACTTAGGTTATGAAAAGGAAATTTTGCCATGGTGAAATTCCTTTGTGGATAGAAAGAGAAATGGTGTTCTTCCCACTGGAGACAGTAAAACTTCAGTGCTCAAGTTACTTTTCACTCTGGATGGGCAAAAGTCTGTCAATCAGCCTGTGTGCTAAGATCCCCCTCTACAAACACAGTCAGCTAAGAACCCCTTCCTTTCTTTCACCTATGACATTCTATTAAAAGCATCAACAAAGTAAACATCACTTACCACCAGCCTTTCAAATCAATGAACTGTTAAAGAGATGGGAAGTTAGCAGTGGGTTACTTGCAGCCCATAAAACATAATTGTTGTCTGAAGTGCCTTAGCCACGCTTGTCCTCTAGTCTTGCTCTCCTCAAACCCGTGGAGTAATTGACCCTGAAAATAAGCCTTTGCAACACAGGAGTGTATCAGTGAGGAGGAGTTTAGCCCACTGTTTTGTCATTCAGTCCTGCCTAGTGGGACTTGTGTTCCAGAGCTCTGTGTGCCAATAAACTTCCCACAGAGAATTCCCCTTTCCAAGCCAAGGTAGTTTATGCCCTTTTATTCCTTTTGCAGCACCAGGAGGCCATCTATTGTTTAGTCAGGGTCTTATTAAAACACAGAAAACAAAACCCTTTAATAAAATGTCTTCCCCAACAAGATGATGACAGTCTCATCATCATTTAGGTTAGACTTTATGATCTCAGAGGTTTTTTCCAACCCAGTAGATTCTATGATTCTGAGGGAATTGTCAGTGGGTAGCAAGAAGAGACATCAATGGCCAGAGGTTGTGTGAAGGTACCGAGTGGCCCAGTGGATGGTGTTGGTTTGCCTCCAAGCTGTTTGGATGGAATAGGATATAAGAAAATAGGAAATTGAGTTTCTTTTCATACTTTCTGAAAAACAATAATTTTCTCCTCAAAGGGAGCAGTTAGGTCCCAAGAGGGCGTGGTCTGCTCTTGGTTACATCAGAGACACAATGCACATTTATCCTTAGGTTCAGTACTTTGAATAAATTGATGTCAATTTGTTTCAGATCTACAGCTCAGATTTATCCAGTACCATCTGGGGCCACTTGGATTTCCGACTGCCTCCTCTGTATGCAGCTTTTGTCAATGGAGTGGCTGTAAGGGATGCTCTTTTATTTGCTCTTTAATCATACAAATTGATGCCATTCTTGCTCTATAGAGAACAAAATGTTCCAAAATCTTAGCTTATTCTGACACCTGCTACAAAACCTTCCTAGACTATTCTCCTAATGTGCTTCAACTTCCTTCCAGTGAGATCAAACTTAAGGTATATTATATGTGTGGTCCAAACTCAACAGCATCCCTTACCTTTAGTGTGGGACCTGGGGCTGTTGTCAAATGTTGAAACTCTACAGCTTACAACCTCGCAAACTTGTAGCAAGGTTACAACCTTGATGTAGCAGCTTAAAAAAGACACACTCTACCTCATTTCACTGGGATCTGAATTTCATGCCAACTGGCACAGTACAGTGACAGAAAAACCCAGACAGATGCACATATAGATATATACACATATAATATCACAAGGCAACTTAATCTTCAGTTATCCAGTTTCCAAAAGCCGGTTATAAATTTTGGACACACACTTTGTCATTAAAGCAATAACTGACTCCCCAGACATTTGTCTAAATTCAGATTGACGCTGAAACCATTTGAAATTGAAAGATGCACAAGAGGTGGGGTAGACAAATTTGGCAATTATGCAAAACTAGGGAAGGTGGCCAACCAAGGAAATAGTAATATTAAGCCTATTTAAATTAGTGTGACAACAATATCAGAGGTCCAATTTAACAGCTCATTTCCAATGTAGAGAAAATTACCTTGGAAATGAGATCTGGTACCTCTCAGCTCCTGGCAGCCCTTGTGATATTCAAATCTGGCTGTTAGCATATATATGATCATTTCAGTTTACATCTTGGTCACAGGTCAATTTTAAGCACTTACTGAAGACACCAGAAACACAGCTTACAGGGCATTGGGCACGACTATCCTTAAACTGCACTGCAGGGCATCTTCCCACATGGCATCAAAGTTTTTCAAGGCAGAGACTGGGTTTTCTTCTATATGTTTACAAACAGCCCTCAGAAATGCATAATCACAGTATTAGAGGGCAAAACCTTACCACTGGGGAGCCTGCCCACGTTCCCAGTTTGCTCCAAAGTGACACATGGGTGAACAGATGTGAAAGTTTTTGAGGTGTTATTATGCTGTATAAAAAATGCAGTCCCTGATGCTCTCAGGTCCTTAGGGGTTCTCAAAACTTTGCAGGGGGAAGGAATGTGTCTGATAAGCAGTACATTACAGACATTGACTGCACTTTTGGGGACCATCTGCCAGATCAGCAGCCATATGCCATGCTGGGAACACCTAAAATCTTCCTGAGTAACTGGGCTCTGGGCATGGGAAAGAGAAGGCACCACTTGGGGTAGTCTCTTGAGCCAAGCAGCTCATTCTGCATTAAGACTGTAGCTTCTCCTAAGTCCCAGCAACTCCAGGGAGTCTGGTTCCTTGTGTGACAGGTCCTGTTCCAGTGTGCTGAAAATTCAGGCTAAGGCCTCCCATACTTTTGCAGGCTTGTGCCCGTTGCCTGTGGATTGTTGCACCAGAGAAGATGATATAAGTTTCATTTAGCAGTATTTAACTGCTACAGTTTTATGGTGCGAGTCCTAATGGACTCCAAAGCATCAGTTGCAACACTGGGGAAGTAATTTCATTATGTTTATATTTCATTATGTTTATATTTCATTATGTTTTCGGGAAAGTGAAAATTCACCGTTCACATGGTGGACCTAGAAGAGCTGCTTTAATTATACCAGTCTAATCGAAGCAGCAAAAGCCAACTACAGAAAAAAGGAATCACTGTCACACTAATTTCAGGCTGGTACAACTTGATTTAGAATTACACTCCTTTGAGGCAAGATCTCTGCTGCATTGCCACTTCTCAGCCAGCCATGTTGGGAGTAAAGGTTTTTAAAACACTTCTGAAATTTTTGCTTTCTAAGGAAGAACTAGGTCTTCAGTACTTTTCTATAGCAGTTACAGTAGTTTCATTTGACTGAGGCAACCTTGCCAAGTCAGAGTTTATTTCTAACAACAGATCAATGCTTTTCTTTCCATTAGGTGCACTCAATGGACTTTGATGACACCTGGCATCCAGCCACACACCCATCTGGGGCTGTGCTCCCTGCAGTGATTGCACTCTCAGAGGCCTTTCCTCAGAAGAAAAAAATCTCTGGTCTTGATCTGCTCTTAGCTTTCAATGTGGGAATCGAAGTCCAAGGCAGGTTGCTGCACTTCTCCAGAGAAGCCAGGAATATTCCAAAAAGGTACATAGAAATGTTTAAAGTATGAGTGGAAGTAGTTTTTAATCAATGTTAATATACATAATTAAATATCAGTTAAAATACAGGTGGCACAGTTACTTGTATTTCCTAAGCTGTTTGGAAATTTAGGGAAGGTTCATCTTACATGCAAATACACTTGACTCCTAACTCTTGAGCTAATAGATTTCTTTTTGAAAGCATTGACCAATGCACAATGAGGAGGTGATGATCTCCCTACTTTTAATTTGTATAGATCTATAATAATATATAAATTTAAATAATAATAAATATAACTTCATATGTGACTATAAATTTGCTTTGAACTATGAGCAGCTCTAATGCTTCAATTACTTCCTGGGGAGGACCTACTGCAAGCAGTACTATTCCAGTTTAACGTTTCCCTGGGGAAAAGTGACAACTCTGTTAGGCCCACACGAGAATGCTGAGTGTGTGTTTCTTTATGGTCCAATCCATTTTCCATGGCAATGAATGAAAAGCTTTTGTATTTAGTGAGTTTGAGTGAATTTTTGAAATCTGGTAATGAAGATACTTTTGTTTTCTCAGGTTTCACCCACCGGCTGTGGTTGGTACAATGGGGAGTGCAGCAGCTTGTGCTAAACTGCTAGCTCTTGACCAGCTGGAATGTAAAAATGCCTTGGCTATTGCTGCCTCCTATGCAGGTGCCCCACTGGCTAATGCAGCAACCCAAATAAAGCCCCTCCACATTGGGAATGCTGCCAAGCACGGACTGGAAGCAGCTTGCTTAGCTTTACAGGGCCTTCAGGGAAACAAACAGATCTTGGACACAGAGTCAGGAATGGGTGCCTTTTATACAGATTACAACCCACAGACTCTGCCAACCTTGCAGTCCTACCCCTGGCTCTTGGACCAGCAAGATGTGGCCATCAAACACTTTCCTGCTCATCTTGCAACACACTGGGTGGCTGATGCAGCATCCTCTGTTAGGAGCAAGCTTGTGGAGAGCAGTGAGAACTTGCTCCCTCTTGATAAAATTGAGAAAGTCATTCTCAGAGTCCCCGAGGTCAAATACGTGAACAGACCCAGCCCAGCCTCAGAGCATGAAGCACGACACTCCTTCCAGTTTGTTGCATGCTCTGCTTTGCTGGACGGCAGCATGTCAGTCCAGTCCTTCAGCAGTGAGAACGTCCACCGGCCGGCCTTGCGGGAGCTCCTCTGCAAAACACAGCTGGAGCACCCTCCTGACAACACCCCCAGCTTTGACAGTCTTTACTGTGAAGTGAGTGTCACACTGCAGGACGGCAACACCATCAGCGACCGCTGCACCACCTTCTACGGGCACTGGAGGAAACCTCTGACAAAGGAGGACTTGGAGAAAAAGTTTCAATCCAATGCCCTGGGCATTCTGCCCACAGAAGCCGTGGAAGGCATTATAGAGACCGTGTACAACCTGGAGAAAGTAGAGGACTGTTCTGTGTTAAGCACATTTCTATCAGGACAGCCAGCTAGAGCGCTTCCAGGGAAGCTGCGCTTCCTTTGAATGTTCCAGCCAACAGCTACATACTCTTCACAAAGCCAATGCAAAATTCAGGACCAACTCTTAGTGACTCAAGCACTTTTAAATAAGACTCCTGTAACATAAGAACCATATTCAGTCCAATATTGTGGATTTTGACCAAGTAAATAATTTTGTGATTATGTGCCCAGCTTAGTCAGGCTGAACAGAAGATCCTCTGCTGGCACAGCCAACTTCAGCTATCTTTGGACCTCTAGAGGCAGAGCACTCACTGCTTGCACATGGCACAAAAATTTCCCTGTTCTTCTGCCAAAAAATCTATGTGCTGCTTCTCCTAAATAACCGGAAATCCAGATTCTGGAAGAGTATGGAAGTGCTGTGTCCATGAAAATCACTACAGTCATAAGTTCAGAGAACAAAATTTTATATATTTATTTCTGTACATTTATCTCTACTATCTCCTTGAAGAGGGCACCTACAAGCATGGACATTTGTGCCAAAGCAAACACAGCACACGTAGAGAGTGCTAGCACTCGATACCCTCCAGCACATCAGGCATGGCTGTGGCCATCACTCTTGCACTGAGGCAGCAAAGGCCTGGGCCCAGCCTGGTCGCATGAATGCTGAGCACGAGGGACAGCTCCACACTCCTCATCATAAAGGCATTATTTCCCAGTTCCACCTCTTGGCTCCTCTGTGGTACAGGTCTGTTCCTGTTTTATTCCTGCCCTAGTTACAGGAGGCACTGAGCAGGTGCTGTCAGTTTGGTTACTTCAGGCCCAGCAGTGTTGGCTACACTACACTGGGCAGGAGTGACCGAGACCTGTGAGGACCGGAGCACTCCTTATGCCAGACAACTCAGGGTCCGCAGTGAACCTTGATAATGAAGTCTAGGAATTTTTTGTTCCTCCAGGACTACAAAGCCTTGCCAGACTGAGCTTCTAAGAGAAGCTGCCAACTCTTTCTTCACATTTTTAAGATCAAAGCAAGTACTCTAACACATAGAAAATTGTCTTCCTCAGGGCACTAAATGATGTATGCAAAAAAAATCACAAAATAAAGCTAATTCATTTTACTAAATAAAGCTGAAATTACTTCTTTTATTATTGCAAAACTTGTATACTTTCCACATACAATGCATTCATTTGTGCTGGATCTTGGTTATAAGTCAGATCTTTATAAAGTCAGTTTACCTACAGGGTCTACAAAAATTTCAGAAGTCCATTAGTAATACTTGCTTAAAGACCTGCAAGGGGGAAAAGAACCCAAATAACCATTTTTCCCTTCTGAATAGAAATCAGAATTGAATTACTCACCTATACTGAAGGTAATCAGACTAATTTACAGCTATTTCACTTATAATTGCAGCTGGGTATCAGTGAATTACTGATAACCATTAGTGATGTGATAAAACCCCATTGCCCATTCAGTCTTTTTTTAAGACTGAATATATTTGAATTCATAAAAAAAAAAAAAGAACCCCATCATCACCTTCAATATAAGGTTTCTCTTTTTAAAGAGAAATGAAAAGGTTAACTTCAGTAGTAATCATCTGATGATGATTAAACATGATAAAACACCCCACCCCACAAAAAAACCCCTGTGAAATTTAGCAGTTGCATTATTTTATTAATTCAATCAAAGGAAGCTAAATGTTTATGCTTAGCTACACTGATTTCCTTGGAGAAGTCTGTATGATTCTAGTCAGGCAAGCTTCAGGACTTCTTGTACCATTGTTCCAATTCCATCAAAGATTTCATGCAGAGGAGCCTTGCACATGAAAGCACAGGTAGTAACTATTTTATTGGCTTTATCCACATGGGATTCATTCACATTTTTGCAAATGTGCTTACATCCAAGCTCTGCTATAGCAGATGCTGTTTCGGCATCAGGAAATCTGTAAATAAAAAGACTTTAATTAACATAAAGCAAGGACACAGCCATAAAATTCTGCACACATAACTTGAATGAGACAAGTACAATAATATCTATGTGACTCTTTAGCTGATGATGACAAGGCAGTTAAGAGGCTGCTACTACCATATTTTCCTATCCCCTACGGACACATCAAGTGATCTAATACCTTTGAAAACAAGGTCTGAAGTGTGGAGCCACAATGTCAGAAGGTAAAATAGTTTTTAACAATCTGTCTGTAAGTTTGGAAGATTATACCAAGCGCACCCATAACCAATCCTCAAAAGTTTGAGAGAAGCCAGCTGAACTTGCAACCTTTTCCAACACATCCATGTAAGGCATTCCTGTGGGATTCTGCAGAGATCTTGATTTCTTTTTTCCTTTCTGATAAGGGAGGAACAGATGCAATCCCTCAGTACTGCTGCTGATAAATTTAATTCAGAAGCTTTACTGGGAATTGACAGTTCTTGTAGCAGTACTGACTTTTGCTAGGCCCTGTTCTCATCTCCCTCCCCTAAAGTGGCCCCAAACCACTACCACCAGAAAAACTTTATTTAAAACTCCTGAGCAGACAAAAGCCCAGAGACACAATCCAAACAGCCACTCAAATTACCAGAGGGCACCAAGTCTTTGAATGCCAGCTGGCCAAATGACTGCTCTTCATTTCCATATTTCCAAGAGGAATCATGGCCTTCAAAGGTATTGGGTAAGCAAATTCCATATCTCACTTAGGATGGGCTACAATCTGTCAATCAACTGCCATGAATGGAATGGGAAAAAATAACTCGATATCCCTGGTCACCAGCATGTCTGTGCAGCTATGATCCCACAAACATAATCTGTCCTGTCCTCTTCTGTCCCTTACTGACAGATGCTGGATTCAGTGACTCGTGAGTCCTCACACTGCACAATAAAGGTGGCTCAAAAAATGACAGTTTAGGCCAGAGGTGGCGACACCTAGAGCCTTCACTGTTAATTGTACTGCATCTATAAATGTTACCACAGAACAACTGAGACATTTACAAGACAGGTAGATATGACACTTAAGGACATGGTTTAGTGGAGGCTTGGCAGTGCTGGGTGAAAAGTTGGACTCCACCATCCTAGAGGACTTTTCCAACCTAAACAATTCTATGGTCAATTCTAGATCAGTGTCTATCTGGTTGCAGCACCACAAGTCACCTAACCTCACAGATTCACTCTGTCTGCCCCGAGAGTTCTGTGCCTACTACTATTATGCAAGTGAAAATTGTCACTAATTTTTCTCATAAGTAACTAAGTTTCCCCAGGTTTACTGGTACCAAAGAGACTTCTGCACAGAAGCCTGTACATTTCCAAATCCTAATTCCTACATAAATCATCTCCATCCATTTCCTTCTTACCTTCCATCTACATTTTTATCTTGACCGACCGTAACCTCACAACCAGGAAAGACTTTGGCTGCCAGAACTGGTGATATGCAGCACAAACCAATGGGCTTTTTAGCACTGTGGAAAGCTTGGAGTGTGGAGTTCACGTGCTCATTAACAGTACAGTTCTTCCCATCCACAGCCCAGGAACACAGATTCTTTGCTACACCGAAACCACCTAAAAAGAAAAAAAAACAAACAAACCAAAAAGCTCAAATGTAAGGCACTAGCAAAAGCTATTAAATTTTGTACCAAACAGAGTCTCCTTTTTATGACATAACCTTGGAATCCATGGGACTGGTAAGTAACTGTACTGAAAGCTTTACAATGTCACTATAACATGTAAATGATGGGTTTACAATGTTAAAAGTTTAACTGCACACTTTTTTATACAATGTAAGTTATATATAAGCCAGAAAGCTTAATCTTGTTTCAAAAAGTAACAAATAGACAAACAGGAAACCCCACATTTTTTTGCTAGTTGCTAGAACAGCTGTACCATCTGTTATGCACTCCTCAATAAGGAAGAGGGATCAGAAGGAAGACCAATACTGGTCACTGCAAACAATGATTTGACCCTCTACACTAATGAACTCTCAAGTTTTACTTTGATGCTTAAGCAATTACAGAATAACTTTTCTTCTTCCCTAGAATTACTTTTGGACTTTAAAAAGAGAGATTAACACATAAAAAACAAAGGGGATTCTACGTAACATGAACATTATAACATAGGATCTTCTGAGACAAAAAAACTTGTGAATGGTAACATAATTTCCTATTTAAAATAGTGCTGATTTGTCTTTCCATAAATTAGTTTTTACAACCCTTAATCTTCATTTAATCCTCATTTAATTGTATAAGCAGTTTGTATTTTACAGCTCCTTTGTTTGCTAGATTTATAACCATCAGAATAATCAAAGTAAGGTTATTCCACAAGGAATGTGCACAACATCAACTTTTCTCCAATAAGCATATGGAAATTTTCACAAGTACTTCAACAACAACATCAAGAAGCTTTGAATTTTTAATATTTTCCTTTCCTGGTCTGCTTGCTTTCAAGTGTTATCTGAAATCTCTGAGGTAAGATTTTAATTTTCAAACTTAATAGGGTTTATTTCCTTCTAACAGTTATTACAGCAACCCCCCCCCGAGCCTGGGTTATAACAGCATGAAATTAACGTGGAAAACATCTGTGAGCCTCTACTCCCTCCTGAGCAGCCCTGACACCAACCACTCACTTCTAGTGCAGGCAGAATTGTTTCTCTGTGTTAGACACACGCTCCCTCTGCTGGCCTTACAACAGCGTGAAAACTTCAAAATTAACACTTAGGCCCAATCATGAAGGCAGTATTTAACAGTACTATGAATATTCTGGAAAGAGATCTTCAGCAAGCCGTGATTTCCTCGTGATGCTCCGGTTTCTTCATTTCTAAAAGTGACTACAATTACCTCCGTCTGGAAGGCAATTCTGTGGTCTCTAAATAAAAAATTATCCATAAACACGTTTAGTAGAACTTCATCAGCAGCTGAGGGGATATATAATTCAAACAGAATGTACTCACATCTGCCATGGAACATAATCTACTTGGCAATCTGCTATTCTGCCATCATTTTCAGAGGCTCTGAAATCAAGGCATTGCCATGTAACCAAGTTCTGACCCAACTTTTGTACTCTGGTCAGTGCTCTTGTCCACGAGTAAGTAGTGAAGTTTTCACAACCTTTAGTAAGAAGGAATGGTGGGATGCATAACTTAATACCAAAACAACACTCTGGCATTTTAACTTAGTGAACTATGCATCAATAAATATAATGAGTTTAAAAAATCACAAATCATTTTCTTTTAAAAGATGAGCTCAGCTGGTCAGAGCATGGTGCTAATAACACCAAAGTTGTGGGCTCAATCTCTGTATGGGTTGTTCGCTTAAGAGTTAGACTTGATGATCCCTATGGGTCCCTTCCAACACAGAATATTCTGTGATTTTGTGATACCTACCAGGGAAAATGACAGCATCAAATTCACTAGCTTTCAGTTCAGCCAAATCCTGAATGTTTCCCCTTGCCAACCTGGCACTTTCAACTAACACATTTCTCTTCTCTTCTGTTGGACTTCCTTCTAGGTGATTGACTACATCCCTTTGCTCAATATTGGGGGCAAATATCTTTACCTAGAAGAGAGATGAAGCAATTTCGTGAATGTAAACAGAACTCATACATATTTGTCACAATAAAGACCATTTAATGAAAATAGGTTTTGTCCATGAAGCCTCTTATCCAAGTTAAGTGAATTCCACAGGATGAATCTAGCACATTAAATACCTAAAGTGACAAATGATATATATTAGCTTGAGTAAACACAGCCATTCTCCCTATCCTATTCCCGCAGCACTTTGACAGGAGGGTATTCTTATGCTAACATTAAGCTTACTGATTTTGCCATAGCAGATAACCCCAAGCACAAACAGGACACCACAATTTATACCAGCAGCCCAACCAGACACACAGCTGACTTTGAAGAAAGTTTGCTCTTAACTGCTATGGGATGAAAGTGCTAAAAAAGTTTGACATAAAAAAGTTAAAGATGCAAACTTTACAAGCATTTCTAGAGCAAACATCGGAGTTACCAGCTGTCCTAAAACACCAGCAGCAGAAAGGAAGAACAAAACACAGGAGAACTGATTTTAGTTAGACACAAAAGGGGAATACTGCATCAGAATATAAAGCTCTGTGACAGGTGTACCACAGGGGCTGTTTCTTGTGTCTATTTTGAAGTTTTCTTTGCAAATTTCTCAGAGATGACAACTTTGTGCTAAATATGAGGGTGCGGTTGCTACTATCAGACACCTGAGTGTGCCTACACACAGACAGTGACAAGCTTCTCCCATCTGAAGCCACAGATGAGACCAATGCACACCACTGCATCCTGGCCCAGGCTTCTCCAAGTCCCAATTTACCAAAGAGAGCCCAGAAACAGTGAGCATAAATCAAGCAGGTGAACCCCTGCAAAAAAGCAATCGGAAGGAAGATAAAGAATTTTAACCCACCCTCAGCCCCCTGGAGCCAGAGGGGAAGGGTCAGGTCTCCAGCTGCTCCTTGTTCCTGGATTCACAGGATCAGCGAATTGCTAGGGTTGGAAAGCCCTTCTGGAGATGCCTGGTCCAACCCCCCTGACCAGGCAGGGTTGCCTAGAACAGGTTACACAGGAATGCATCCAGAAGGGTTTTGAATATCTCCAGAGAGGAAGACTCCACAACCTCCCTGGGCAGCCTGTTCCCGTGCTCTGCCACCCTCAATGTAAGAAGTTCCTCATGTTGAGATTAAACTCCTTGTGGTTTAGTTTACGGCCATTGCTCCTCATCCTGTCACTGGGCATCACCAAAAAGAGTCTGGCACTGTTGTTCACAAAACTGGATTCACTACCTGGTGTGCAACAAGCCAGTATTACACACTCAAGAGAGACACTGATTTCAGAGCTGTGCAAGCTGGGATGTTCAGTGGTATTCCACAAATCAAGCACACCCACCGGACCTTTTGCGCCATTATCTATACATGGAAATTCAGAGTTAGTAACTCTCCAAGTGCAGCCCCTCTATTATGATTGGCTAGTAATTTCCATACAAGTTTTGTAACTCCAGTTAATTTCTACACATGCTCAGGGGAACGGTCTTCACCTGGGGAGGGGCGTTTTTGACCTGTAGGGATGACTTTTAGTATAATAATTTAGTTGTATTAATGAGATCCTTTTCCAGTCTTCTGTCCAGCTAGCTGCCTGTTTGCGACCTCAGCTCCTGTCAGGGGGCCAGGCAGGATGAATTTTGGGCGGGGATGAACAAAACGGGGAGGGGAATGGGGTTAAAAAAAAAAAAAAGAGAGAGAGATTATGGCTGAATAGGCTTTGTGGTGTGCAGTGGCGGCACAGCAACCTCCACCAACCGGGAGGGGCTCTGGTCCCAAGGACAGGAGGACTCTGGGCTGCTGGGTCACACACACGTATATACACACATATATACACGTAAATACACACATATGCACACACACACATATGCACAAGCGCGCACACACACACATGCACACACANTGAATCTCGCTGCCATCGAAGACGCCGCAGCCGGCGAGGACCAGCGCCACCCGCTTGCCCATGGCAGCCGCCCCTCAGGCCCGGGAAGGGGCTGCTCCAGGCGGCGGGGCAGCACCGTCCCTGTCCCTGTCCCTGCTCCTGCCGCGCCTGCGCCGCCGGGCTCCGCCACCGTCTCCGTCTTCCGCTGCCGTAGTGGCGGGCGCGGCCGGAAATACATCAGGAAATCTGGAAAACAAAGGGCATGTGCCTCTAGTTTTAAACGAGCAGGCTCAGACGTATCTTCGGCCTCAGGTTCGGCCTGGCCCGCGCTCCGCAGCGCGGCTGTGACGGGCAGGTGCCGCACGGTGACCCTTGGGACGCTGTAGAGCGTTGCGCGTTCCTGTCGCCGGTCCCAAAGTTGCAGGGCCCCGCAGAGCCTCAGCGGGTGCCTATGGGGTGTTTTTTGTTTGATGAGTTTGGTTTGCGCGTAGGGCTATAATGGTGTAATGACATTTGGCTTCCAAATTGCTTTGAAAGCTAAGAAAAAGAGTGGGAGTTCGGTAAGAGGCCTGCGGTACTACTGGATCCTCATGCTATTTGTTTCAGTGACGCCTCGCTCATCAGACCTACTTAGCCCTTTTTTCTCACTTATCCTCATGCTGGGTTCTAAGGAGCTGCTCCATTTTATCAGGAAAAATTGACATATTTTAGCAAACCAACCTTCCTTCCTTGACCCACTTCCAGTTTAGTCCCTGTCTCTTAGATGGACCTCAGATTTACATTATAGGTGGTCCTTTTTCCTGGAGGGACCCTAGTCTTGATTGGGATATAATATTCCCATCCCACTTCAGGTTCTCTATGTCACATCTCTGTGCCAGCTCTGGTCCATGATCTAGCTCCAACTTGCTTATGCCATGTCCCTGCTCTGACTGTGTGGCCTTGTCATGGCCCTCTGTGTCTTAAGTCTGTGTTTTCATCCTAGCTCATGACATGTCCTTGCCCTGGCTTTCTGTCATCCTGAAGCAGCCCTGAGAGGACTCTTCTCCATCCTGGGCCCACAAAAGCAAGAGCATTTCACAAGGAGCTCTGAAGCCAAATGTTTGCAAGGCGAGAGGACACACCTTGATGGGAGAAGCAGCTGTGGTCAAGGCCCTCAGTACACTAGTAGCCCTATAACTACCCTGGCCAGCCCCTGCCATGACCTCCATCCACACACCACTACTACACGCTTGTTCCCATTCAGAAACTGAATAGCAGTGGGGTTCCACCAAGAGCCTGATCACTAGAAAAATCCATAGTGATGAGGCAGAGCCAAGCTTACGCTGGGGTGACCGGTGCATGGATTGGGTCTGCATTAGTAAGGTACACAGCTGGGTTCAGGTGTGGCTGCAGTGTAGCTCACGTGGGAGGCAGGAGCCTTGGCTTAAAAGCAGCTCCCCAGGAAAGGGGCAGGGAGCCCCTTCTGAGGTGTTTCAGCAGAGCAGAAGCAGTTTCTGAGTTTCCTCACAACAGTTTTTATCAGACCTTGTGCAACCAGCTGCACACTCTGAAGGGAAGAGAGCGGGTACTGTCCCCTTCAGGCTTCAAGGGGTTAAATCACACCTCTGTCCTAGACCCCAGCCTTCTTCCTAGTGTCTAGGATTTGAGAAAGATGTTTTCCATAGTGGAAATCCTGCTTTGAAGCACCTTAGTTGCCTGACAATAGCTGTTAGCTTAAATTGGACTTGGACAGCTCTTTATATTTCACAGGCATCCAGTTGACTCATCAATTCACTTATCCCTACCCTGCAGCAAAGCCCTGAGAGTTTATCTTGGTTTAAAACTCATTATGAACTTCCTCTGCCTCCTATCCCAACCCTTATACTCCCTCTCAGGCTTCAGCAGCCCCCCCTGGAATTCCAGCTTGGAAATAAATAATTTCCATCACCTGCCCCCTAAGCTGGCAGACAAAGGAGGAGCTGCCCTGCAATCCCAAACCTTTGCTGAACTGCACATCTGTCCCAAGCCCAGTCCTCATTGTAACTGTAAGGGTCAAGGAGATCCTGAGGGGAACTCTTAGAAATACCTGTTGGAGTCCAAGATAGTTGGAAAACCCCTCAAATTGCCCGGGGGGTCTGAGACCCACGTTGGGACCCCAAGAGGACACAGTCTTTGATTTGTGCCCATGGGAGAAGCTTCCAACACTTATGGATGAATTAAAAATATCAAAAATATAAGATAGATTATAGTTTAGTTTATCACAGGGTGAAAATCTGTAGTTTTGGGTTTTTGTAGTATGGAGGTAAATGGAAGCAAGATGAAGATTTTAGGGCGGTGGTCAGGCTTCTCTTTCTTCTCTCTTTCCTCCATCTTCTGCAGTGATGGTGGCACAGAGGTATTGGTAGAATAGATTTGAGGTAGGGAAAACGTGTTAAAAATAGGTGATAGTTACTGGTACAGAATTATAAATATAGTATGTTTCAACAGTTAATTGGGTGAAAAGTCTTTAAAACAGCATGGCATTTTCGGTTTTGTGGTCTTTGCAGCAGCAGATTCAGAACGCTAAGCCCAGGTGTACGGGCGGCGTTTGGAATCTGAGATAAGAAAAGAAAAAACAACTTGGAAAACAGAAACTGCAAGCCCGGTTCCTTTTTTATCTGGTATGGGACTTTGATAAAGAAAAAAAAACCCGGTTTCAGGGGCTTGGGTTCCGTCAATACCTTACACAGTCACAAAGCCCAGTCATTCCCTCTTCCTGTAGAAAAAGACATGGCTTTCTCCCAGCCCAGCTCACAGTTCATGTGGCATCCCAGGCCATGTAGCAGAGTGTGTTCTCTGCCCCTCAAAGGCAGAGATTGTGCCTCTGACTGATGAACTCCTGCCTTTCAGAGCAGCTTCAGTTGACTTCAGGTAATGTTTGTATTTCTCAGTATGCATCCAGCTGACTCAATAGCTAACATATGCCAGTGTGAGTGGGGAAAAAAAAAAACTGTGATCAGTAAAGCTGTCAGATGTGTAGCTTTATCTGCTGTGATCCATATATATATAACTGTGACTTTCCTACTAAATGGCATATTGCCAGTGTCTGCACAGGCTGGGAGATGTGCAGCTGTGGTGTAAGCACCATCCAGAGCAGCTGGTTTTTGTAAGCATGGGGCTGTTACTTCAGGAGCAACAGCCTCTTTGCTGTGGCTTACAACGTGGTGACTCAAGTACGTGTTCAAATCCAAACTATCTGTTCAAAACTACAACTTCTGGCTGAAGCAAAAGGATTTGTTTCCCCTTTTCTCTCAGTTCCTTCCATCCTGTTCATGTCAAGGGTAAAGATGGAGAAGGTACTGATTTATCATGGGAAATCACCAAGAGTCTTTGTTGTTTCAGGAAAATGTTCAGTTTTCACTAATCAAAAAAGAAAATACTCTGGTAAATGAGAAAAAATTAGGAATCCTGTCAACTCTAGAATTTGAGCTTTGTAGCCAGTCTCAGTATTTCTCAAAGCCTGTTACTGGACAAAAATGCAGATCAGCTCTGTGGGTTTATAATGGGGAATCTGACATGTTTCTGCATAATAAACTAGACAGTGGCTCACTCAAATTGCTGACATGTGAGCTTTTCAGCTCAAGTATATTTATTCATAAATGTATTAGTGGTTTATTTTCTATGTTCACAACATAACTTAGATTGCATGAGACAAAAAAAACTAACCAGAGTATATTGCTGCAAAAGTTTTGTGCGGGATGTAATGAAGTGAGATATAAAAATGCTATTAAAATTAAAAATAAAAAAAAATCAGCACCTTCAGCATCCACATAGTGGAGAGGTAATAATCCACACTGCAAACATATGCTGAGCCAGGACTAAGAAGCTGTTCATACTGCATTTTGAGTTTGGCTAGTGAGCAGTTATGGCACGTTCATTATGCTATTTCACCTCCTTGCATCCTGGTTTCAAAGAAGGGATAAGATAGCCTTCCTTCATTTCATAAAGCACTTCCAGAGTTACACATACAAATCCTAGCACTAGGAATTATGGATATATTCAAAACAAACATATATCTTTTTGAACAGATGAAAGAGCTGGTATGTTGTACTACACTCAAGCTATGAAACATGCATGAGATTTTATTTTATTTTCTAACAAATAAAACCAGAGATTTTATAAATCAGACACAACATGCATGAGATAAAAATGAGACATGTAAATTTATGTATAGGTTATGTAAGCATGCATTAAATTAATGTATAGTGCTGAATGGCATGGATTTTAAAGATAAGCACTATAGAATCAGACAGCAGGGAAGTGAGATACAGAAGTGTTGCCGAAATTAAAGGTTTTAAGGTTTTCTGAACACCTTTAGTACCCCAAGCATTACTGAAACTGATACTCAGCAGCCTATTCTGCATTTTTATGAAGGATGCAGGGTTTTCCACCTGCAATTTTGTTTGAATATATAGCCTAGCATGGTGCTGACTAAATAACTGATTGTTCTTTAGGGGCTCATATGAAATGAGCAGGGATATTTTTCTGGCTCCCAATAGTCAAAAGTCCACAGCTCAGTTATTTACCCAGTGAATAGCATAGACCAGTGTTTTCACTGTGGATGCCAACTACCAAACTTAGCCTCCTGGACTCTGATGCCAGCATAGCCAGTTTTGAACTCTACAGAGCTGGAAAAAGCTGTGTATTCTGCAAGGATGCTGCTGGCAAACTTGTCTTCACAATGTCTCTTAGTTCATCTGTGGGATAGTTCTCACCATTATCATAAAGATGAGAGAATAAACTGCTATATGATCCCTGTAATGTAAAGTGTTATGATTTGAATAAGTGTTCTGGGTAGTGGATATGCAAACTTTGCTTGAAGCTCTGAAAAGTTTCAGACAAGACTTCTGGGCAGCCTGAAGAGGCTTAGGGTTACAGCAAAAGCCTCTCTGCCATTCAGTGAGGCCTCACATCATCATCCTGGGGCCAGATCCAGAGGCCACCCCTCTCAGTAGTTTCTGGGTGTGAGGATGGACATGGGATGTGTCTTTCACAGAATCACAGAATCGATTAGGTTGGAAAGACCTCTGAGATCATTAAGTCCAACCTATAACCAAAATCCCTCAACTAGCCCGTAGCACTAAGTGCCACCTTAGTGCTGTGTCCAGTCTCTCCTTAAGTACCTCCAGGGACAGTGACTCCACCACCTCCCTGGGCAGTCCATTCCAGTATCTAATCACCACCTCTGTGAAGAAATTCTTCCTAATATCCAACCTAAATCTCCCCTGATGCCGCTTGAAACTATGTCCTCTCGTTCTGTCACTGGTTACCTGGGACAAGAGGCCGACCCCGGCCTGGCCACAACCTACTTTCAGGGAGATGTAGAAAGTCATAAGATTTCCAGTGAGCCTCCTTTTTCTAGGCTAAACATCCCCAGTTCCCTCAGCTGCTCCTCAGAGGGCTTGTGATCCAGACCCTTCACCAGCCTTAACGCGTCTCCGAAGCAATGCACGAAACAACACACAACCCATGCTCTTGCTAAACGATAACAACGTGTAGTTGCTTGGTTCTCCAGAAAACACAGTCGCAGTTCAGCCGGGTGACGTTTCTCAGGGACGAGTCGGCACACGGCTGGTTTCCCTCGGGA
>VZTN01000565.1:137841-162343 GCA_013400515.1 Erpornis zantholeuca
TCGGGGGGGCTCCGCTCCCCGCGGCGGCGGTGGCCGGTGCCCTACAGGTGAGTGCCGCGGGAGGGCCTCCGCGGGCCCGCCAGCGCCGCGCTCCTGCCGCTTCTCTGTGTGTTAGGCTAGAAAGGCCGTGAAAAGCTTCCCCTTTTTCATGCCGGGGTGTTGGTGTTTTACAAGGTGTTTGGCTTGTTTGGGGAGCCGTAGTGCCATCCCAGGCCGAGAGCTGCGTTTGGTCTCTCAGCAGCGGGAGGGCTTCGTACCCCGGGAATGACTGCCCGCCTTTAAACACGCTCCTTAATGCCCGCAGAAAAGGTGGTGATGAGGAAATCAGGGTAGGGTTGGTTTGATTTTTAAAATTTAACTCAACATCATACTTCGTGACAAAGGAAACGGTTCAAAATCCCGTTCGCTGCTCCAGGGCTGCCTGAGCTCCAGAAGTCCTGTTGGTGTTGGGGCCAGCGGGAGACTGCACGTTGTGGCGTGAGAATAGCGACAGCTTCGGCTGTGCTGAGGAAATGAGCCCCTTCAGAAAGGGCGACACTCGATTGTGTACTTTGTGCGGGTTTGCTGTTTGTAAAGGGAGTATCAATGTTTAACTTAATAATGGATACCTGAAATTTTGAGAGCCTGTTGTGTAATTCCCAGCAGTTAAATTTGTGTCAGGTGATGACCAGCCTGAAGGAGCTGGTCTTGCAGTCACGAGTTGTTGGGATTTTCCAGCAAGTTCAGTAGTTACAAGACTGGGTCTTGGCATGGTCTGATTCGGAGTACAAGTCTGTTGGTGTGACATGCTCAGAAATGTGGGGTTTCAATGATTCTTAACATGCTTGTTATCTTCTTGTCACACGCAAAGTGCAGTGCAAGGGGGAGTTGAAAGTGTAAGGTGTACAATCTAGAAACAGGACTTGAATGTGTGGTTGGCCTAAGTCTTTGTTTTCTGTATGTTCTTTTTTTCAGATGTACTTATTAGGGCTTGAGGATTATTTTTCCTTTTTTTTTTTCTTTTCTTTCCCCCAAGGGAAAAATAAAGGCAAACATGCTGGAGTTCCCAGCAAGCTTGGGGACGTAGTCCACAGGCAAAATTAGTGGTGCCTCAGCTGAGCTTCTGGCTTTAGTATTGCTCAGGAAGTCCTGTCCCCTTAAGTCATCTCATATTTTGGATATTTGTCTCAGTAGCCCTGGGCAGCTGAGTGTGTTAGACTCAGGCTAACCAGACAAGATCTGGACAAGCTGTGCATGCCAGTTTGTCTTGGTAACAGACATACAGGAACCTTGTTTTAAGTGAAATACAGTGAGTGACTCTAAAGGAACTCAGAGAAGGAAGACTTGTTGTAGTGTGTTGACCCTGGCTAGATGCCAAGTGCCCACCAAAGCCACTTCATCACTCCCTTCTACAAGTGGATGGGGGAAGGAAAATACAGCAAAAGGTTCATGAGTTGAGATAAGGACAGGGAGAGGTCACTAATCAAATACTGTCACAGGCAAAACAGACTCAACTTTGGGGTATTAATAGAATTTATTACTAACAAAATCAGAGCAGAATAATAACAAGTAGAATAAATCTTAGAAACACATTTGTCCCATTCCTCTGTCCTTCCCAGGTTCTACCTCCTTCCCCTAGTGGTGCAGGGAGATGGGGAATGGGGATCACGGTCATTTCATCAGATGTGGTTCTTAGGACTGCTCAGGGAGACAAGTCCTTCCCCTACTCCAGTGTGGGGTCCCTTCCACAGGGGATAGTTTTCCATTAACCTCTCCAATGTCAGTCCATCATACAGGCAACAGTTCTTTATGAACTGCTCCAACTTGGGTCACACTTCCATGCAGTCCTTCAGGCACAGCCTGCTCCAACATGGGTCCCCCAGAGGGTGACGAGTCCTACCAGGAAACCTGCTCCAGTGTGGGCTCATCTCTCCATAGGTCTGCAGCCTGCTCCATGGTTTCAAAGCATTCTTTAAGGCATCCACCTGCTCTGGTGTGTGTTTTGTTGCACAGACTGTAGGGGAATCTCAGCTCCAGCACCTGGAGCAGCTCCTGCCCCTCCTTCTCCACTGACCTTGGTGTCTTCAGGGCTGCTCCTCTCACATATTCTCACCCTGCTCTTCTCTGGCCACAATTACATCTGTGCAATAACTTTTTTTGACTTCTTAAATGTGTTATAACAAAGGTGTTGCTATCATTGCTGATTGTCTCAGCCTTGCCCAGTACAGGGTCCATCCTGGAGCTGGCTGGCATTGGCTCTGCCTGACACGGGGGAAGCTTCTGGCAGCTTCTCAAAAGAAGCCACCCCTGTAGCCACCCTGCTAGCAAAACCTGGCCACACAAACCCCATACACTTGTCAAAAAGATAGTTTGCTGTTTGTACTTTGTACGATAAGTAAGAGGATTGGGTCTTCAGTTTTTGAGGTTTAATAGGAATTAAATGGAAGCAATGATCCCAGCTATGTTCTTAGACCTGTTTATCTAAATTAGCATAGAGGGATTAAATTTTTTTCTGATCTTGGCAATATTGTACAGTCAAAATAGCTTCACCTGGGAATCTCTTACTATAGAATAGCAAGAATAAATTGGTCAACCCCTGTGTAAATAAATTGCCAGGAGAATGTTTTTGAGGCAGATCTCAACCTATCCCTTCCTCAGCATCTGTGTGCCTGATTTTGTGAGTATGTCACCCTTCGTAATCTGCATTATTTCCGCTCCTTCACTATCAGTACAACATGACTTGAATTTGTGAGCCTTAAGTCCCGAAGTCCTGTTTCTGCAGATGTGCACCCCAGCAGCCTGATGAACTTGTGTACTCCAAGTGTTGCAGTGTCTGGGTCACGGAATCTGTCTTTGCTGGACACTTCAGCTGTCCCCCTCAGGAAGCCATGACAGGTATTCCAGCTGCAGAACTGTGCTTGTCATTCTGTGTGCTTCTCTTTCTCAACACAGGCGCTTTGATTACCGTCCAAAAACTGATCCTTACTGCCAAGCTCGTTACACCTTCTGTCCCACTGGCTCTGCCATCCCAGTTATGAAAGAAGAAGATGTCATAGAAGTGTATCGATTACAGGCTCCAGTATGGGAATTCAAGTATGGGGACCTACTAGGACATTTGGTAAGGTGATGTTTTTAACAAAGTTATAGTGACAAATCCAGCTGAATTCAACAGCAGGTGTCAAGAACAGGAGCGGTAGGGTTGGGATATGCTTGTATGGAAGAATATTAGAGCAGACAAGCTAGGCTATCTGTAGGAAGGATACTCAAAGAGCACTAAGTTTCAAACAAAATTTACAGGATTTAGCTCAGCTAAAGACAAGGGCGTGAAGAGCACAATTGGTGGGTTTGAATGTGTTCCGTGTGTAGCTGTATAATGAGTGTTTTGTACACACACACCATTATGGCATGGGTGTCTATTCTTCTGTGCTATCAGTGTGTCAGGAAAATACTTTCATTTGTCCCCTTGTATCAGATAAAATAGCTGCTTAGTGTATTAACTTTTCTGTTGTTAAAAACTCACTTATTTGCTTGGACATTGGTATCTGTCAGGAGTGGACAGACAGCTGGTCAGAATGGTGGATCATGAGGAGCTGGTAGGTTTTACAGTTCTTCCTTGAGTGTTATGATCACTGTGGAATTGAAGTGTTCATTCATGGAGTCGTGCAAATATGAAAGAGGTTTTGCGCTGGTAATATTTATAGTTATAGCAGTAGCAAAATTAATCTTCAAAGCATGATTCCTAATCAATAAAGAAATGTTAGTAAATCAAAACCAAGCAAAGAGTCAAAAATGGAAATACATTCAAATATTATCTAGGTTGTTAACTAAGTTTGGATTTATGTTTTTACTATACAGCTTTTAAATGAAGTATTTATCTCATTCGTTTTATAGCATTCATTAGTGAGATCTGGTTTTGGTAACTTGGTTCTGCTCTTTATTTCTCTGATATCCTCATGAGGTTAAGGATTCAAAAGTCAGCCTGAGTCTTGATGATGAGGTCCCACTGAGTATCTGCCTCCAAGAATTTACAATGGATGGATAGACAACCACTGAGAACAGCATGATGCTGTGATAAAAGTATGTGTGTCATGCAATCTAGTGTGTTGTGCTTCAGTGCTGCTGAATCCAAGATGTTATAGGAACTCCCTCCCCTCTTCTCACCCTGTTACAGAACAGCTCCTGAGCATCTTACCTTCTGTACAGGTCAAGCTGAAGTTGTTAGGAAATCAAAGTTTTATTAGGAAATCAAAGTTTTATTGGTTTGGTTGTTTTTGTTTTGTTTTTTTTTTTTCTTTTCCAGAAAATTATGCATGATGCTGTTGGTTTCAAGAGCTCTCTAACAGGCAAAAACTACACAATGGAGTGGTATGAGCTCTTCCAACTCGGGAACTGCACGTTTCCACATCTGCGGCCTGGCATGGATGCACCGTTCTGGTGTAACCAGGGAGCTGCCTGCTTTTATGAAGGAATAGATGATGCACACTGGAAGGCAAATGGAACTTTAGTTCTTGTGACCACAATATCAGGTAGATTTTAGATGCTTTGGATAATGTTAATGCAAAATATAGAGTCATCCTTGTCTTTTGTAAAGCAGTATCTTTTAATTTATGTTTTGTAGGTTATTTGCAGTGTTAGTCCTTGATGCTAATTTCAAACACTCTCTTTAATACAGAAAGTGGCATGAGGCTGCTGCCTTTTGAACAACTCACACTGGAGAGTTGTTAAGTGAGAGTCATTTGGTGTTGGTGTACAAAAACACTTGAGTCTCTTGAGTGTAAAAATAGCAAAACAGCTTATACAGGGTCATTATGGACTCTTTTCACCAAGACAAAACCTTCTATTGTGAAGTGGCAGATGACTGCTGAGATAGAAGAATTGTTGAAAACATGTTCATTACTGAGCAAACAAATAAGACATATTTAGAAACAGTCTCAAAGATATAAAAATATTAATCTCTATTTCTGCCTCCCTCATTATCTGCCATAAAAACTGTGAAAATGTCCCCAGTAATAGGTCTCTGTCATATGTTGTAGAACAAAACTGGGACTTACACCTCAATATATATAGGTGATCACCAGAAGAGCTTCCTAGTATATACTGATCACTGTAATCCTAAAGTGAAAAGGTCATTTAAATAAATCTGATTGATTGCGCTAGCAAGAGTGAATGACTTACAAAAAAAGTTCACTGAGGACTTGGAGTTACATTTTGTGTGACCAAAACCATTTAGTCTCTAAAGTGTGTGTAGTGCACAAGACAGAGTGGAGAGTCAACAGCTCATGTGATGTGGTGCTTTTTGTGTGCCCACTTCCACCCTTTGCTGGCCTCAGTCTCTACGTAGTCTATCCAGTGCTGCTAAGAAATTCTAGGCAGTTCTTTAAACAAAGAAGTACAGCGGAGCTGCTTTCCTGTGAGTTTGTAGTTCATGACTGAAATATTTGATGCCTGATACAGTTGGATTCTTTCATATGAATATCAAATTTAATGTTTTCATACAGCTGGGGAACTTGTTATGCTTCCTCTATCTGGGGATTATTTGATGCCCAAGAAGGGTGAGGTTATGCTGGTGCCTCATGGAGGCATTGTTACAGTCCTCCTTGCATCTCTCGCTTTCCATTTCCATGAAACTTTTAAGGAAGTAGCATCTCTGAGAGTTGTCTGAATTTGACTAGGAATCTCAAAGTTATTGTGAAAGAGGGCTAGTGGATGCAAGCAGAGATGAACAGCATCATGGATGAACAGCATCATGAGCTGAACTTGCTTCCTTCAGAGAGCAGGCACAAGCTATCCCATCTTACTGGTCTTACATCCCACGTATAATTTGGCTCAATTCAGCTTTGTCAGCTGCAGAGCTACTAAATCAGCAGGGTGTCTCAGTCTGTGTATCTTTCATCAAGAGACTTGGAATTTTCTGCTCTGAATTTTTGAATTAATTAAAACTTGAAGTGCAGAAATGTCTGTTGCTCTGGTCAGCATTTTTCTAACATCTCTTGTAGACTACTACATGCCCTATTTTTCTGCATGGACAAAGCAAAATGAGAAGTGTCATGATTCTCTGACGTTTGGATGTTCTGGCATAGTAGCAGGAAAAGGGTCATAAAAAGGAATCACAGTTTAAATAACCTGCAAGTAAATATAGTTTATTCAATGGATTATCCCTTGCCCCTCCAAATTAAGCCTTGTGTGACACAGACACAGGTAAACTTTTGCAGGGGAAGTGGGTGAACCTTGAAATAGATGGAAAATGCTTTGAGTCCTGTATTTGTTACCTTGTCACTGAAATATTATCATCTCTTACAGGAACCATGTTTAATGAAATGGCACAGTGGGTAAAATACGACAATGAGACTGGGATTTACTATGAGACCTGGACAGTCCAAGCAAGTCCTGACAATAAG
The DNA here is from genome assembly GCA_013400515.1 of Erpornis zantholeuca. Lineage (NCBI taxonomy): Eukaryota > Metazoa > Chordata > Aves > Passeriformes > Timaliidae > Erpornis > Erpornis zantholeuca. Next base: position 144,219 of record VZTN01000565.1, read on the forward strand.
TCAACAGTGTGGTTTGATTCATATGAGTGCTCCAAGTTTATACTGAGAACCTACCAGAAGCTAGCTGACTTAGGAGCTGTATTTAAGAAGATACAAACAAACTATACAAGCATTATTTTATTCAGTGGAGAACCTATTTATTTGGGGAATGAAACATCTATTTTTGGATCACAAGGAAACAAGACATTGGCAGCAGCTATAAGAGACTTTTACAGTCCATTTAAACCTCATCAGAGTGTCCGAGAGTTTTTTGTGGATCTTTTCAAAATAATTGATCGTGTATTCTTGAATCATCAGTTTTACCTCTTCTACAACTTGGAATATTGGTTTTTACCTATGAAGTCCCCCTATCTCAAAATAATTTATGAAGAGGTCCCTTTGCCTGTTGGAAGCAAAGCATCCTTTGGAGTATGACTACTTACTGAAGAAGAAAAATTGCTTTCATGGCAGAATATTCTTAAGGATTTTGGACCGTTACCATGATGGTATTAAAGGGTTCTATGTTTCACTGCTGACTGTAAGAAATTGTGCTGGGAAGGGTTTGCTGTACCAGGTTAAAGACTGTGCATTTGCTTTCTTACTACCTGTATAAAACATTCATGAATGCTTCAGCACCTCTGACCTGGCCAGCTCTCTGTGACCACGGCCCCCTGCTGCCTGAAGGGAGACTGCAGTGGCTCCTCTGGCTGAGCTCTGCAGTGCCAGAGGGGGAATGGGGAGGCAGCTGCCTGCTCTGGGCTCAGGTGCTCTCCACATGCGTGGCCACATGGCAGCAGATGGCACCTGGCCACCAGCAGAGGTGGGTCACAAGTTAGAAGGACTAACTCGCTCAACCTGAGTGTCTTGATGTGTCCAGTTCTGTCAACATGTGCCTTATGGTGGTGTTCCTGTAGTTCTTTGGTTTGTACAGCTGGAACCTATGAACTATTCTCTGGTATTCTGGGGCAGTGAATGTACTAGAGGATGGCATGGGTAGTGCCTTTTCACCACTCTAAACACCATAAACACAATACAGATGGCTCTTACTCAGATTCATGTGTGTTCTGTGGCACAGATAAAAGCCAAACTGCCTGTCTTGATGTCGACTGATGCATAATTGCAGTGTTCTACCAGTCTCCTATCTTAGAGCCTACTTAAGGCTTCATTTGGGTCAGTTTCATAGAACTCACGTATATTCCTTTTTATGAAAGAAGCAATGACAGCTTGTGGGGTGTCAACATTGGAGTTAAAATCTGTGCTTGTCACAGAGCTGCCTGTAAAAGGTGACTGCAGCCTCTTGAGTAGTGATGTTTGCAGTAGTGGTGCTGTGCCAGCTGTGCTGTCCTTAAGCCACAGCTTGGCAACTAGTTATGTCCCTTTAAACCCAAGGGACCAAAGCCAGAGGTACACTGCCTTTCTGGAAACCACTGAGGTGCCTGCACACAAAAGAACCACACCTGCAGCACTATAATAATCTCCAAGTGTCCAATGTTCATTTTGATGGTTTTTTTTTTTAACTAGCTGTGTAATGTATAGTGCTCCTGCAGAGGTTATTGCTGTCTTGTGATCAAGCAGGAACACAGGAACCCAACTCTGCAGTTTCATTTGACTTGAGCCAAGCTAAGCACCTGCTGCACACAGTGACTGGATTCAAATCTTAAGAATGGCAGAAAATTAACCTTGTATTTAGAAAGTCACTAAAATTAATTAGTTGAATTGCTTTATCATGTAACAGGATGAGCATGAGACGTAGTGGGAGAGCAATGAGGGGATGAGCACATCTCTTCAAGCTGCTACTTACTTCCACTGTGAGGTAAAACTTCACCTTTTGCCTCAGATTGAAAGACTTGAGTCTTTTTTGCCAAAGTCACAAGCCCGTGTGACTGACCTCAGCTTTGGATTAAGATACTATCATGGTTTCAACCTAGCCAGCAACCAAGCACCACATAGCAGCACCAGGAAGGTAATCCAGGAGGCTCTAGGGAAGTCAAAGGGGCTGCAGCAAGTCTGTCTACAGAAATTACATTCTCATTGATGCATGTGTATATGAAACTCACAATGTTGTTGAACCCACATTTGTCTTCCCAGGAAAAAGCCTCAACATCACAAACCAGTGTCCAAAGCTCTGAAGGGGAAATAGGATCACAGCCCACAGATCACACCGGCAATGATGGGGGCATTCCTCCATGCAGCCATGTATGTCTGTTACACACTTTGAACATTATCTTCAGTTTAAAGGTACCAATTATCACTGTAGGAGGTTGAGGCCAATATTTATTCCTTCTGGGCATACAGGGTGGATAGAGAGCTCTCACTTTCTTTGCATTGCTCAGTTGGTGGGAGGTTTGTGTGCCAATTAATTGTTCAGACTGAATGCACAGCTGCATGGGATTAAACTCCACCAGTACAAACTGAAAGAGGTATATACTGTAAGAAAAGAAACCAGCAATCCTGAAAGAGGTGCAGTTGTTGCAGTTGAACTGGAATTAGCTGAAGTTGTTGAGTGCAGTGCTCGCAGAATCCACAATCCTTGAGTTAGGCATACAGAGTTATATGCAAAAAACCACAGAGGTATTGAATAGGCTACTTCTGCCAAGCTTAGACCATAAAAAATGACACTTCTATAACTTAAAAAGGAAGCTGCTGTGCACCTGATGATCTGTTTGTGACTGAAAACCACCTATTCACCTCTAACACTTAAGGACTGCCTCCACCTGAAAGTCACACAGGGAGCAGAAATAGGTAGAATCTTACCCCATTTCACTCACAGCCAGGTGGCACTAGCACTTGCTCAACAATAAGAACCCGGGGACTGTCCAAACTGCCAGGCTCAAGGATAAGCCTGAGATTGTGTCACTGTCATTCAGTCTTCACTCACACTTTGAATACAAGACTTGTTCATCACTTTAGACTGTGCTTGGTTCTGCTCCCCACTCTTATGCATATTGCACTCGAGGGCAGAAATACACAATACACAATCATTCTGTACTACAACAATTTCCAAGTCTGCACAGAGGTGCTTTGCAAAACTGCTACTCCTTGTTGTAAGCCACACTTCAGTCCAGGAGGATTCTCACACAAGGCAGATCCTGGCTCAACTTCTATCAAGGTCAAACTGAGTATGCTACTCCTGTTTCCCAAAGGGTCATGCAATGAACATCACTGGTCTCTGCCTCCCCCCTCACAGACCCACCACAGATGTTCTGGATTAGCAGAGCTCCTGCCTTCAGTATCATAACTTGTAACCACTTGGATTCAGAGGTAAGATTTGTCACTGCACACATTAATTCCTCCTAAAACTGGACAACCAAGCCAACAATGAACTCTGTTCTGAAAATAAGAAAGAAAGGTGAACTCAGGGAAAAAAATGATACAACTGTGACATCCATGTTCATGCTTCTAGTGAACTTCATGAGTCTGTGGTACTCTTTTTTTTTTTTTTTAACTTGTGCCATGATTTTTATGTATTTACTATTCATTCATTTCAACGTGTAAAAGGCAAAATAAGACGTACAGAATTTGCTAAAAAAGCACTGTAGGCTTGCCTGGGAAGTTTATGTTACAGATGGATTATTTGAGCTAAGGATGCAGTAATTGATTCAAAGTGCAAAAACTGCTGACCCCAAATGGAAAAGAGACAACTGCTTTCAAGCAGTTTTCTTGTGCTTGAACATCTTGATAACTGGTATAATACAGTGTTGCATTTAGGAAGGACTTTTGAAGTCTGTGAAAAAACAAAGACTTCTCAGAGCAGGCCAGTTACCTTGCTGGGGAAGCTGTTCTGCTACAACCAACCACCTTCAGCTCCTAACATGTTCCTCACTCTGGGGCCTGACAGAGGCCTCTCTGTGAGCAGTAGAATGCTGAGTTTCAAAGATGTGAATTCCAGGAGTGGGATCTGGTATATAGGTAGTGCCATGCCTTTTAGTTATTCCCACTTCCAACATGTTGGTGACTTACCTTTGCCAGCATTGGGTTGGGACACCTGCAGTCAAGGTCCAAAAAATATATTACTAATGTATTATTTCATATTAATTTAGTGAAAATGAAATCCTATTCCCCAGACTAGAAGTGTTACTCCACCTTTCTCAAATGGGCATTCTGAGTCGGATTATAAAAAACACAGAGCTTTTTTACTTTTACAGACTAAATATATTGACACCTTCTGTACAAATGAAAGCAAATTATAGTATTACATTAATTTAACAAATTCTAATACAAAAACCGTGTATTTCATAAAATGCAATTTTTAAATCAAAGCTCTACAGAAACATACAACTCCCCAATAAAGATGTCCAGTCCACTGAGCACTGTTTGCTCAAAATATAGTTATGAACTTAAATACACTCATAAGTGTATCACACTAAATTATACATTTGGATAAATATGACTGAAATCAGAGATGAAGGAAATCTGCTTACTACCAGAAGGGGCTGTACAGCTCAAGTGAGAAGCAGCCACCAGCTAAGTTCAACCCAGCCTGTGGGAGCAGCTCTGCCTTGCTGAGGGCTGACCACATCTCAAACACCCTCTGTCTGGGCAACACTTCGGTGTTACCATCAGTAACCTCAAAGAGAAAATAACATAACTGCTGGCAGTAAGAAATGAAGTCACAAGCCACATCCAGATCACAGGCAATGTCCTGCCTACACCACTTACAAATTAAAAACTTTCTTTAATAAAATTGATTTATCAAATGTTCAAAACAAATTTTTGCCTATTGCTCTACTTCAGCAAGTCTACTCCTTTTGGGTTTTTAAATATTAAGAAATGACAGAACTAGCTGAATTAAAGGTATACAAAATTATTATCTATCAAACATCCACTTTATACATAAATATTTCTGAAACAGATTTACAGTATACAGTTAGTTTATACAGCTTAAGCAACTGTTCCAATGTCATCTCTCTCAAACTGAAAGCAGCCAAAAGGTCTAAGGTTTTGTGAAAAGGTTCTTGGTCAACATTCAAATTTTACCCTTCTCATCTCACACTGCTCACACCCCTGTCATCAGAACAACATTGCAGGGTTCATTTCACAAACCATACATTATTCCATCTCACTGTATCCTGCCAAACCGGTTAATGTGCAAGAAAAGCTCATTAACTCCAATGTGGTTTTAAATACAATGTATCTACATTTTTCCCCAGAATGCTTTCGCTTCCTGAGCTAGACATAAAATACCTTAAAACAGGTTTAGATGCAGATCCCATAAGCAAACTACATTAAAATGCATAGAGGGTGGAAAAAACCCCACACCGCTTTTGGTAGCTCACACTACTGTTTGTTTGCGCTCTAAATACGTTTTAGATGGATCTAATAATCTGTTGAATAAGGTGGTAAACTTACTATTTTAGTTGTCTAAACTTATTGTGTATTGCTCTTGCCTTTATGACTTAACAATGTGTGTATTTCACAGGCTACTAAACACTTCTTATAATCATCATCTTGTCATTGAGGTGACTGGATTTAGAAATGCTACAGTCTGCAACAAAAGCATGCAATTTTGGTGGGCTTTTGTTTGGCTTTTTAAGATCAAATATGATTGTGTCCAATACTACTAATCTAAATCAAAGAAGGACAGCATATTAAAACTGGTATTTTGCAAGTACATTTCAATGTTTTAAATTTTTTTTTTTTAATTTCCAAAAACATCTGAGGTCACTTTTAATGACAAAAAATAAATCTAAAACAGAAGCCTGATTTTTGTTTGGATGAAAAGAGGTTTTGGAGCTATGAACTCTATTTTTGGTTCTGAAGTTCCAGAACAATTTATGAAAGAAAAATTGATTTTGTAATCAAACCATTAATTAACTTGCAGTAAAATCTGTATTATTAAATAAGCTTATACAGAAATTGCAATATGGTAAGCTTGGGTTTAAGGTGCTACTCCATTCGCCCTGGAGTCTTTTAAGGACTTTACCATGTGGGCATCATGTCTGGGAACCAGACTCTACCAAGATGCTTTGAAACTTCCCAATGAATCTGCTCTAAGCTGTACTTCTGATCAGGAATCAAAACTTCCTCCATAATGGAGAGCTGAGAGAGGCGACCGCCACACATCTTCACAAACTCAACAAAGGCACTGCAAGAGACTTCACATTCTCCGAGGCCCACGGCCGACAGGTACTTGCACCGCTCCGCGATGCAGATCAGCTCCTCATCCAGTGGCCGTAATCCATTGGCACACACCACCAGTTCAACCAGCCGCGGGCACGTCATCCCAACGCGGCCGAGCACGTCCTTGCTTACTGACCTCCCGAAGTAAAGGTGAGTGACAGGTATCTCATAACGAAAGAACGGGTCAAACTCCTCCTCATACAAGAAAAAGTACATGACTAAATTTACTTTAGGAGAATGCTTGATGAAAGCGTCCCAGCTGCTCTTCTGAATGGTGTGGAACTGAGTCTGTCCAGGATTTTCACTGACAACATCAATGCGCAAGTGTTCTAACCTGACGTGCTTTTCAGAAGACAAAGCAAGCAGCAGCTCATCACTCAGCAGGTGGTAGTTCAGTGCCAGCTCACGCAAGCCATGGCACTGGTCAGCCACACAAAGGATACCTGGGAGAAGAGAACATTATGCAAGGGGTTACACAGATAAAGGCACTGATGACTGAATGAGAAACAGGAGGGAATTTGTTTACGCGTGTCAGGAGGGTGCTGTGGGCACCTATTTCAAATTGCAACGAAGACCTTAAATCAAAACCAAATCATACTGGAAACCTCAATATGAATCTTTTTCACATGCATGATTTATGAGTTTTTTGAACCTACATGCAAGACAGACAGGCACAACATGACTACACCTCTATTTTGCTGGGAATCAGAGTAGGTGACAAATACATAAACAGAAGTGACAAATATATAAATAGCATATTCTGACTGCTCCGCCCTGTTGCAAGACCACATATAGTCAACCTCATTTTTGTTAAAGGTCCTTACTCATGACAGAAGTATTTCTTCAGCCAGCTCTGGAAGAACTGCTGACTGCTCTGTGGCTGACAAAGCAACTGTGAATGAAATTTGTCATCTGAAGAAAGCAAATGTAAAGCAAAAATAAAATGCATGTTAGATTTTAATTCAATGGAGAGACTGCTGCTGTCAGTATGTTTTCTCTAGGAAAGTATAAATGCTTAAATTTGGAAAAGCTACAGCAAAAAAGAGGCAAAACATTAGAAATATGGAGCAGTAATTTCTAGAACAGCAATTTTCAGACTCTCTAATGATTCAATAGAATTTGGCACTCACAGAAGACAAAAACATTAAAGAGAGAATCCAGTTCAGTCTGGTTTCCACTCATAATGTTTCTAGATACAAGAGATTGTATTATACTGGTAACAGTACTGAAAAAAATAAAAAGCACTAAGACAAGCATGCAGTCCTCTGCATTTCATGTGACCCAGAAAACTCCGTGAAATGTGGGATACAGCCTTTCCATTAATAGAGGGGATGAGAACATAGCATTTCACATGGAACTGAAAAACCTGAGTTCAATACACTATAGCTCTGAAGCAATAGGAAGAAATACAGAAAACAGCAGTTATTTTAAGGTCCAGCTAAGAGAAGCCTATACTGAGCACAAAACCACTTTCTTAAAAAAAAAAAAAATCACTGCAAAAACATTGCATGAATCAGAAGGGCTACTATGATCACTCTCTAAGCAGACTCAGACATGCTGCTTCAGAATAGCTAGGTCTGTTGAGCTATAAAGTATTTTAGGCAGTTTCAAGATCCATATACATTTTCTCATCTCAACACAGCTTGTTGTCCTGGCTGCCATCCTTCCACAAATAATCTTTGTTAACTTTAGGGGTACGTTATGGACCAGTGCAAAGCAAAAAGGGAAGAGCTGGGGTTCAACTTACTGTGATTTTTTTAATGGGTCTAGAACTGGATATGCACAGTCTATCAATGCAATTATGCATCCTACATGTAGAGCTGACAATACAGTGTAGATAGCTACTAGAGCACCTGCCTGGAGCCCATGTAGTTCACAGAACATCCCTAGGCACTGCCTACACCTTTGCATCACTCAGAGGTAAATGGCTCTGCTCTCTGACCTTACTGCACAGATTTACATAAAAAAAAATCTTTGACCTGTGATGTCCCTGATGCAGGCACATCTGACACTTGCTCTGCTTCCCAACTCCCCCTCCAAGAGAAGCAGCCCTCCTACCCCCATGCCAGAGCAGAAACACTGCCTTTACAGAAACACTTTCCATTCCCTCTGTTCCAACAGTTAATACTTCAGAGGGCAAACAGAAGAAACTTCAGATAAGATCACAAGGATTAGAAATACATCACAGCATTTGTTTCTCCAGCTCAAACTCGCCTCTTAATCTTTGTACAGTAACTTAGAGCAATTCACTGTTTGATACCAATCTTCTTCCTTTATCTCTGCAGCAGTGGAGTCTCTCTTGCACTACTTTCATTACTCTTTTCTGTCCTTCACTAAAAAATTTCTTGAGAACTGACCTACTAATGAACATTCTCCCCTCCTCCAATCTGAAGACATATTAACTGTATCTATAAGTAATTTAAGTTTTGCAACTCACAGCCCTTTTGGGTCAATAGTTTTTCCACATTTATAGCAGCCTGCTAATTATAATATTCCCATTACAAAAAAAATCCAGGTCAGTTTTCCTTCAAGAGTCTCATTTTTGCAGCCTGCCTGCACACCAGGTGCCCACCAAAACTGCATAATCACTCCCTTCCCCAGCTGGGCAGGGGAGAGAGAATAAAATTCAAAACTCAAGAGTGAAGATAAGGGTGACAGGGAGAGATCACTCATCAATTACCATCATGTGTAAAACAGACTTGGCTTTGGGAAATCAATTTATTATCAATTAAATCAGAGTAGGATAATGAGAAATAAAACTGAGTCTTAACACACCTTCCTCTCATTCCTTTGTTCTTCCCAGACTTAATTTCCTCATGATTTTCTCTACCTCCTTCCCTCCCAGCAGCACAGAGGGACAATGGCAATGGAGGCTGTAGTCAGTTCTTCAGACATTGTCCCTGCCACTCCCTCCTCAGGAGGAGACCCCTCACACTCTTCCCTGGCTTAGCATGGGGTCCCTCACATGGGAGAGGTCCCCCACAAACCTCTCCAGTGGCAGTCCTTCTCAGACTGCAGTTCTTCACACACTGCTCCAGTGTGGGTCTCTTCCAAGGCATGCAGTCCTTCAGGAACAGACTCCAGGGTCCCCCACAGTGTCAATTCCGGCCATCAAACCTGCTCCAGCATGAGCTCATCTCCCAACACATGCTTTCAGTAGACTCTTCCAGCATGGGCTTCCAAGAGAGTCACAGCCTCCTTCAGGCATCCACGAGTCTGAGGTCCTCCATGGGCTGCAGGTGGATCTCTGCCCCAGTGTGGCTCTCCATGGGCTGCAGGGGCACAGCTGCTTCACCATGGTCAGCACCACAGGCTGCAGGGGAATCTCAGTTCCAGCACATGGATTAGCTCCTGCCCCTCCTTCTTCACAGACCTTTGTGTCTGCAGAGTTGTTTCTCTCATGTATTCTCACTCCTATCTCCAGCTGTAATTGCTCTCCTGCAGTACCTTTTCCCCCTTCTTAAACAGGTTATCCCAGGGGTGCTACCATTGTCACTGATGGGCTTGGTCTTGGCTCTGCTGGACATGGGGAAGCTTCTGGCAGTTTTCACAAAAGCCACTCCTGTAGCCCCCTCACTGCCCCACAAAACATTGCCATGCAAACCCAGTGCATAAATGTTTTTCTCCATCTCAAGGCACACCCATACCTGAATTAGGCAATTAAAAGTCTTCTACTGTTTGCTTCATACTCCCTGGTTTTGTTACTAATGCATTTTACCCCAATCTATTAATCTCTACTCCATGAAGGACAATAGTAGCTGTACTCCTTAAACAAGCATGACCATTTCTTACCCATTGTTCCTTCAATTTAAAACCGAGCAAGATACATCAATCAGAACACACCCATGTCTCCTCCCAAATTATCAAGATGTTGCAATAAAGCCTTCTAGCAAAGATTATCCACAAACCAGCAGTCTGCTAGAGCTGACAGGTTACTCTTCGATCCAAGTCCAAGGAAATTACTTTCCCTCTACCTAGGCTACAAATTACTGCTGAAGCCTTTTCCTCTTGACAGACACGTTACAGCTTTTGTACTTCTCAGAAACAAGGACTCTCAAAAATAGTTTTAAGTTGGAAAAGCCTCAAACCTATTTAAACAATCCCCATCTATGACTAGAAAGCTTTGGAGGAGGCATTCCAGTTAATTCCGTGAACACTTTGCTGGACCAGGCTGCTGCAAAACATCAGTCCTGCATTTTCACGACTTCTTTATACAAAACCAAACACAAGGTTTTGTCTGAGACCTACACTTGGAAAAGGTATTAAGTTTGTTTTGTTTGTTATCACTACAGTAACATGTCCTCTGCAACAGTACTGCTTTCCCCTTTCCCCTTCTAGGAATCCTGCTGGTGAATCTGACAGATAATAAACCTAGCATTTACAGCTGCAATATATTTGCATGAAGAAAGTTACGGTTTCTCTAGTTTCTACTCATTCTCAGAAGAGGAATCATACTAAACTGCCAGCATTTCATTTACAATTCCTCTTCCATTTCTCAGTGAAAAACCGTAAGTGTTAAGCTGATGGGCTGTGAATATATCTTAAACTTGCTGTGCATTTCATGTCTACCACAAATATTAATTCTGTAAACTTCAACAATCTTGAGTGATTTCTGGTAAGAGCTGGCTTCACTCTTGTTACAGACACACTTAAGAGTGTTACAGAAGTACATCTGGCGATAGTAGAAGTTTTGCACAGCTTGGTCTCATCTCTCCTTTTTGATGCTGTCTGCAGTTATTCTCCAGCAATGACTTTCTTTCAGAATGAATAAACCAGCATTTTCCTAATCCATGGCATGCCAACAGTCAAAACCCATATATAACAAAATATGGAGAAAAACCTCACATTCCAAAAAAGCTTAATTATATTAGAATACTTAGTCATTTCAGAAATAGTGCACTATCAAGTTGATATATACTCATTACGTGCACATGATGTTAATTATTTGCCCACAACAGACATGCACTTTTATTATTAGCCCAGTAGTCACTGTGAAGTGGTAGGATAGATGGACTGACCGTCAGCAGAAAGGACTTTATTCAGTGACAGCTGCAGTGACACTCACAGCGTCACTGTGACACACACAGTGACATTCAGTGACATCTCCTACCCCACCCCTATTTTTCCAGGGGTGTACTGATTTCAGACAGAATATAATGCATGCATTAAAAAATGCAAACCAACCAAGCAACCAAAAAATTCCAAATAAGCTAACCTCAAAACCACAGAAGCTTACCAGCTGGAGAAACATGAGGACAACTACTCATTTTCAACAGTTTGAGCGTGTCGCTGTTGTTAGCCACCAGAACCTTGAGAGATGGATCATCTACTGGTGTGTCATCAATCTTAAGTGACGAGAGGGATTTGGAGTTCACAAACACCACTGTCAGTGCAGAAATAAAGTGAGACTGGAAAAAGAAAAAAAAAAGGAAGTTGAAATGAAAGAGTAGTATCTGAAGCAAAAATCTCAATGGTCTTACACTGTACACAGCAGTCCTAGTTTTTACTTCTTGACAGCATTTGTTGAAAAAGCATTCTTTTGATGTTGCATAATTAAAAAATAATACTAAAACTGAAATTTTTTAGTAGAGGAAGTGTAATAATTTTTTGCTATCCATTTATGAATTGGGCAAATCACAATGTGTACCATTAAATGTTAATCAAGACCCTGGACAATCCACTGCACCAATTTAATTCCACAGAAACATCACAATCAAAGGGAAAGCCTAGAAGCCCTAATTTTGAGGATTTTTTTCTTTTTTAATGTCCTTTGAACAGATGATGCTTCTCTAAAAGAAGCATCTTCTAGAAGAGGAATTCCAGCATGGCAAGTTGTGCTGCATTGGTGAGATGCAAACACAGTCATCAGGAGTGTTTGTATCCAAAGCCAAATGACTGTACTGTCAGCCTACCACCCACACAAGAGTATTTAGGGACTGGATGGATTTCTTGGAAAGCTAGCCGGAGTGGTCCAAACACAGCCAAGGAGCAGGAAATCGATTAATTACTGAATAGGCAGCATAGATAAGGTAGGACAAGTGCTCAGCATTTTTACGTAACCACTGAAACTTATCAGTAAAGACAGAGCACAGGGAACCTGAACTTGAGAAAGAAAGACCAAGGAGCAGATACAGCAGTGATTGTAAAAACCACTGGTGGTATGAAGTGAGTAATTAGTTCATCTTCATGATTTCTTACAAGACTGAACAAATAGAAGACTTTAAAAAAAGTATTTTCTCCATGCGCTACATTAAGTATCATTAAAAAAATGATATGCTACTTGGATTTCAAGCCTGTTTCATTCTGAGCCACAGGCACATACCCTGAATAGAGTTATAGGAGAGAAGGCCTGGCAACAGTATTTGTTCATTCTTAGGTGACATGTTTTTTTTGATAAAACTCCCACACAATCAGATTTAGAATAGGACTTACTGCTTTCATGTTAACACAAACTTTCAAAGGCAGTTCATGCAAATGGAAACAGGACGTTCAACTCAATCTTTATGCACATAGGCTTTAGAGACTACTCCAACTATCCTAACAATATGCTGCTTATATATGTCGTGTACAGAAGAAAAGATGCTTTAATATTATTTAAACTCTGTATTATGAGAGTGTTAGTACTGTGCTTTTATTCTCTATATTTAGAAAAAGAAGGCTGTTAAATAGAAAGGCAAAGAAAGTTAACCACACTTATAAAATTATAAAAAAAGGTAACAAGAAACTTCTAGTTTGAAGAGCAAATGGGAAACAGGCAATATCCCAACATGTAAAAGCTGGTCTTCTCAATATTGCCATATCTGTAGCCTGTAGTATGATCCTTTAAAAGATTCTACTCATGTAGAATGTACTTAGCAAAAAGACAGGCAACACGACGCTAAATATGAGTAACAGTATTTACCACATCAAGTCACTTGAGAACAGAAGAGCACTGATGAAGATAATGCCAAGTAGTGAAGACTTCCTATACAGTCTGATAAAAATAAAAAACTCCACCACTACCCCCCCACCAAAATAATCCAAAACCACAGCAAAGTATTAACCATTTTCCAAATTAATCTTTGTCTGCTTCTCATTTAATGGACCTAACTAACAGCTTCCCACAAGAATTCAGTCATGGCCAAATTCAATTCTTTAGTTTCACTGGTTGTCCTTTATGCCAAAGTGACAAAACAAATGAAGCTGTAAATAGCAAAAGACAAATTATCCTTAGAGCTAATTTTGGCTTATTTTGAATCTATTTTTTTAAAGTCCAAATGTGAACTTATTGTGAACCAAAGAAGGAAGCCTGTGCTTTACAAGCCTTGAAACTGAATAAGAACATAGCACGAACAATTACAAGAAGTCCTCAGCAAGCTGAACAGGACCCCAATATGCCCCTTCAGTGAAAACTAAGAGGGCTAAAGCAGCATTCAGATTAATAGAGAAAACAGTAAGAAAGAGCTGAAAGGACAAAGTATTTTTAACACATTGTGGATTGTTTTCACTGCTCTCAGGTTTTCTTATCACACCTCAAAGAACATCAGAAAAGGAAAAAAAAATCATAGCAAAACTAGTTAAATATCTGAAAAGCCTCTTTGAAAATGATGGATTAAGAATACATATTCAAGAGATCTACATGATGTGGCAGTAACCACTGCCAAGGATAATAACTGATAATCCTTCTGTAGCTAACCTTACCTGTAGCCTACTTCCTTTCCCAAGGCTGTCTCTAGTTCCTTGTCCTTACTGCCATCACCAGCAATGACATCACTGAGATCTAGCTAATAGCCTATTTGTATCTGGCCCTTCACAACCACTCCCCTGCTCCTCAGCAACAGTACACTTCGACCTCACTAGCAGGAATGCTTCTTTAGAAGGACATGTTAGAGATTTGTTGTCTTCTAGATTAAATGCCTTTTAATGAGATCTGATTTTTGGTAAACATGCAAGGCAAAAATCTTGACTAAAAATTTCAGAAATAAAGGACCTAGGATGCTGATGCTTAACTGCATGACATGAAGACCAGCAAATCATGATCCTATTTCTTTCTGAAGAGAGCTCATTGTGTAGGCCCTAAGGCAAGTCCACACAGATAAACTCTTACCATTCATTTGATTATAATTGTCTCCTAAACAAACCCCTCAACACAATTACACAGACCTGAACTGTCCAGCCTCCTAACTTGCACCATGGTGCTCAGCACTACATTGAGGTCAACAGACAGGAGGACTTGAAAGAACAAGGTCAGGCCTACGTTCTCACATGATTCAGAGACTGATGGAACTTTAGATACCCATCACAGTACGTATCAATTCCTCCCTTTATTAGAGACCAGACCACTATAAAACTTCTCTTTACCAAAGATTCGTATTCCTACAATAGAACTTTTCATAAAGTTATAGAAGTGTACTGTATGAAACATTGCAAATACTTTGCAGTAGAAAATATACATAATAAAATACCTTTGGTAAATCCATGAAGCTTGGCCGGGCAGTTGAAATTAGCCCAAGTGTTTTCAGAGAGCAGTTCACAAGCTGTGATAAAATATCACAAGCTGCTTCTGCAGATTCCTTGCTACTGTCCACCTTAAAACAAAATGAATTTCATGTTCAGAAAGCACTGCAAATACACTTTTAACTTTTTTTTCCACTTTACCTTCTGAAATGTGATGTCAAAAAAAAACCCACAATGAAGCACCTCAATGCGAATCCATCAATGTTATTCTTTATTCCCCCAAGAAGTATGCACCAAAAATCCAAGACAATTTGCTGTAAATTTAGTACTCTTCTAAACACTTTAGTAAAATATTGCATGGTGAGAGGTCAGCTAAACAGTTTGTTCCAAGATACTCATTCCACATCAAATAATAAGTAACTGGAGGGTCCAGAGCCTATTCCAATTCCTCTTTACATTCCTCCTTACCAAAATGCAGGAATTCTATAAATCCTTTACTATGTGCAAAAGTTGCTTCTTTTTACAGTGGCTCAGTTCATAAAATTGAGCTGCTGGAGAGTTAAGTGCATTATCATATAAACTTATATGACTGGCCCTTCACTGTTAAAACCACAACAGATACACAATAGATGCTCTAAGATAACCAAACCAAACCAACCAACACAAAGCCCAAAATCTTAATTAGTGAGCTTGCTACCCAACCAAATCACTTAGTGTGGACTTCCCCTGACACTCAGATGTGCTTTCTGAATAACCCCTTATGTACAGCAGCCATGACAGCTTTGCAAACCTACAGAGCAGTATAAAGCTTGATCAAATTCAACTTTACCATAAGCCACACCACCATGGCAGCAATAGGTTAAGTCCAATTAAAAATTCATTTCCTGCTCAAACACAAGCTGAAAAACCTTGATTTTTAACAGTCTCATCTTTCTCTGCCTACAGAAAACACACCTCATGTTTTCAACCTTTACAGAGGAACAGTGAGCATTACACACACTTCCTTGTGTATTCTGCAGCACTTAAGAACAACTGAAGCGACACCTTAAACAAATGATGGACCACCCTACAAGCAAAGGGCACCCGAAATTCTTCAAAATCACTTAGTGTACAACAACATAGACAGGAGATAAGACACTGGGAGGTCACTCCACTACAGCCCTAAGTTTTCTTTATTTGGATGTTGATAAAAGCCCAGCAAACCCTGTGATAACAGTCTGTATCTGGTATTGCAAGCAAGCAAGCAGAGGTGACTCAGCTACTCACATGCTGATGATTCCAGCATTAAAACTGCCTGATCTCAGAAACAAGTATGCTGAACTTGCTGCAGAAGTCATTTCCTTTCCAAATTTCTCACGCAGCTGATGCATATGCAGCCATGAGATTCACAGCACCCTTCCAAAACACACTGACATGTAAGCCCACATTAAAGATTTTTATCTGCTAAAAATTATTTCACAGTGTTAACAGAACCAATTCTCATCACATGGTATTTCTCAGCCAGGCACAATGAGTACGTTCACCATCCTATGCAAATCCCACGTATTTTTCAGTCCCCTGAAACACAGCTGTGCTGAATACAGACAATCCGATACAATTTAATATTAAAACTGCTAGTTGCTGACTAGTATCTGAAATCACTCTCTGTGCATTAGATGTTTTCTTACCATGAATATTGGAGCCAGGTCCCTAGAGCATGCGAAATGGGGAAATGCTCAACTTAAGCATCCTGATTGAACTTAATTCTGAGGCAGGAACCCACACATGCAGTCGTATCAGAACGATTAAAGCAGAATTTTAAGCAGCTAAACTGCTACAAATAAACATCAAAAAATCAAAAAAGGCAAAACCAACCAACCCATCCCCCCCCCAAAAAAACCCAACAAGCAAAGGATCCACAAAAACAAAAAAAATCCCAAGCAAACTGCACCACCAAACAAAAAAATTCCCATCTAACAGAAATAAGGCAATGAAAAGGTATGTTCAGTACTGTTATTCCAAGTTTTGGTCCTGAAAATACACCCAAACAAATTGGGAGGTAACCTCCAAGCCTACATGTCCATTTAGAAAGTCCATTTTTTCAGTATACTAAGCCTGAAAATAAGGCCACTTATACCCTGACAGCTGCCCTATTCCTTTTAGAATAAAGGTTACTTTTAAAAAGCCTATAAAACACTCTACCTTGAAGCTAACATACTGCAGGTGATTGGAATGCCTCTTTATTATCTGCTTGATTAGTTCAGGATGTGTAGTCCTCAGGTTAGATGTGGCTGGTTGATTCAGTTCAAACTCAAAGCACCTCCAGAGATCAGGCATATGAAACACTTGGTTCCAGCTCCTGCAGACCTGGGATGCATGAGCACGATCCAGAAGTGGCAAGTACTGGAACACCTGCAGGATAATGTCTTGGAGCAGGTTTGCCCAGTCAGGACTCTGCACAACTATGGTTTTCTTCTCTACAACCTTGTGTCTCTTGGATTCCTTCTCAGTTGTGTCTTCAGATGAACTACTGTGGGCCTCATTAGTTTTCCTTCCTCGTTTCATTCTACAGAAGTAATAACAAAAAAAACATCTATTTATTTTGTAAACATAACAGAGCTGAGAACAGTATTAATAGAAAACTATGGAGGTGAAAAAGGATACTTCCTGAAACAACATCTTGGAAGGTTTTTTTTCCTGCCATCTATAAAGGAAAAAAACTCAAGTAACAAACCAAAGTGGCAGTCCAGAAATACCATTATCATCTAAACTGATATCTTTAATATTACTTCTTTAATCATTAACAGTGCCAACCCATTTATAACAGTCACTCTCCTTTCAGTGTTTCATTTGTGTGTTTGAGAACACTTTGAACCTAATTTGTTTTACTGTGTTGTTGACTATCTCTCCACTGTTCTACTAATGGAAGGATAATCTTCTAAACAATTTTTTGAGCACTAACATAAATATTGCTGCCCCAGTCCTATTTATTAGGAACAACACTTGAAACAGTGAAGATAAAAGTCAGGCAAGGAAAGAAATACTTACTCTTTAAATAAGAGATGTTCTATCAGACCAAACAATTTCTTCTCACAGAGGAAGAATATTTTCTTTTTTAATCAATTTATTTAAAATACATTAATAGGCATCTGTTTTAAATCAGTATCCTTGAAAATATATTTCGTCAAGTCCACTGGTGTGCTTTCATTTTTCCAGATAACTAGTAAATATGGATTACAGAAGACTTCCGGCCTAGAAGTTCGACTCACAAAAAAAATTACAGAAGGACCACAAAACTTTCTTCGAAATTCTATTAAATTCAGCAAGACTGAGAAAAAAGTTGTAGCATATACTTTGTCCATAATGATGTCACTTAAGTTCTACCTTATACTACATTATTAGAGAGAAAAAAACCCTCACCACTACATATATCTTAAATAAATCTAGGACTCACTGGATCCAAACGCATTCTTTTGAACATGCCATCTTACAACTGAATTTGGCATCTGATAATTTATTTTTAGAAACCTCAGAGTGATGCACATCATGTCTTAAAAGGCTGAGCTACCTCATACTAAACTACAGTGTGCTCAATTCTAGTCTCTAAAGAG
>VZTN01000565.1:162355-182913 GCA_013400515.1 Erpornis zantholeuca
CTGATTTCTAGAAGATAAACAAGGATTTCATCCAAAGCAAAATCATCCTGGTTAAACATTCAAGTACAATTACATGTCTAAGATTATCATATGCCCAGTCCTTCTGGGATCTGGAAAGTTAAGTTTCCCAGCTATTCATTACAACTAAGTTTGAAAGTACTTCTTAAAACAAAATGCAAATTAAAAATTATGCTGTCCATAATCCAATTCATCATAGATTATTTTCTCAAAGCCAGCACCTCCCTACCTATCTTTAAAAGACTTTAATCCTAGCTATTCACATGACAGAAGCAAGCTATCACTTAAGGACTAAAGCAACTCATAAGATGATGCAGACAAACCTGAACATACAGTCATGAAAGACTGATGAACAAAACTGGTCTCTTGACTTTCTTCAACTCCTGTTTTTGCTCCCACTTGGACTTGGAGACAAGCTGAGGATGAAAACAGTACTGGGCAAAAATCTCTACTTGCTTCCTGAGAACTATTTTCTGTGATTCAGTCCTGACTATGGAACTATTTAAAACACAATTCCTGTGCTGGAACAATCTTTCTGCCAGAGACAGAGGTCTGTTGCTGAGCCACTTCACTAGTGAAAAAAAGCAAGAAAACTGAACAGTGACTCAGAACCATCTGCAACTAACAAAAATATAAAGGAACTGGATATTGCAACCATGAAAATGGAATTCAACTTAATCAATAATTACTGGCAAATCCACTGCAAGCCTGTTTGAGATAATAACTCAGCACAGTACAACAACGTTTATAATAAGCTAGTCTGAAATGCAGCATTAGTTTAAACTTTAGGCTAAACAGATATTCCAAATGACGAGGTTACAACAAGCATTCACCACAGGCAAGCTATTAACTTGCCAAATTCAGGCTTGCCTGTTTGATGCCTAAGTCTTTCCAAAGACATCGGTAAAAAGCTACACAGGGTACTTCTGTTAGACTTGGCTCCCCAAGTCTTCCTTTACAGAGATCCTGTCTCATCTTCAGCTAACAAGGTAGTAAACCTGCATAAATGTTCCAGTTAGGCAGGGTACTTTTATCACAGCATTAAGGTAGAGTCTGGGGTCTTTTTCCCTCTTTTTTGTCTCCCTTTCAGAGAAGACCAGGAGGGAGCTGCCAATGACAAAACTGTATTAATTTTTCCTTCTAGAAAAAAGGCCTCTAGGATGTGCTGATAGGAGTAGACCAGGCCATCAAAGCTCCCCATCTGCACCTCTGAGCTAACTGGAGTGAGCTCTAAGTAGCTAATATGTGCTGGTTACAGACCAAAACACACTCCTGGAAGTTGTGGGATACCGTCCCACATTTTTATAAACAGACAATTTAAGAAAGAGAGACAACACAGCCATCACTAGAGGTATACTGATAATGCCTTCTTCTTCCAAGAAAATAAGATGTCACAAATTCTAAATGCCATGACTAAGGAATGGGGAAAAAACCACCATTTTCCGACAGTTTTTTTTTTTGCTACTGACATCTTGGATGCTCTTGTAATTAAAAAGACATTAAGTATAACCTTTCAGAAATATTTCCTTGGCAAACTTTTTCCAAACAGGAAAGAAGTGTCTAAGCTCAGGCCTAAAAAATATGATTTTAAGAACTGCATGACTGTATTGGCATCTAATTTCTAACCATTTTGTTCATCTAATTTTTGGCCTCTCATTTCAGAACCTAAAGTATCAGAATAGTTTTTTTAAAATGTAACTGCTTTCAACCTCTTCACATGCCTAACAATAAAATGAATACAAAATTTAAAGAATGCATACCTGCCTGCAGAAGTTTGCAGAGCCATCTGAAAAGATATTTATTTTAAAAAGTAAAGTAACTTAAAAGAGTAAACCCTTCTGTATATTTAACATAAGAAAAGGCAAATGCAATTAAGAGTTCAGTTCACTTTCACTTTATGTATCCAGTAATTTGAAGATCTGACCATTTGAACTCCAAGGCCAGCTTTTCAACAAGGAAGACATGGATGCAAAATTCCATGCTAGCAAATTACTGTATGAGTAAAACCTATTTTTCAAGGGATGATTGCTTATCACTTCTTAGCAACGCATGAACCATCAATCTCGATTTAACTCTCTGTCATACTCAGGACACACACGTAGCACTGTTTTTCAAACTGCTGCTACAATCTAGCATAGTTATGCTTTAGAAGCTAAGATCTTGGCAGAAAGGGGAAAAAAAAAACCAAAAAAACCCCAAATCAACAAAAATACCCAACTCTACCGATGCATGAAAGCCGGGTGCCTGACTCCTTAAGATTTTCCAAGTAAATTTCTCCACCTATTATAACGACTTGTATCTGAACTCCGCACCTGGGCGCAACCCACGCTATCTTGTTTGCAATAGTCATGTCCAACCCTAATCACACAGTTCAGCCACCGAGGAGGAGGAGGAGCAAAGCACGTGCTTAACATTGTTTTTATTGCCGAGTAAGGTGCAGCCAGAACACAACGGCTGTTAAAAAACAAAAAACAAACAAAAAAACCCACCCCACAACCAAAACAAAAAAACCACAAACCACTGTGCAGTGCTGTTTGCACCCTACTGATAACGCCTGCCCAGGAACCTGCCCAGCCGAGCTCGCTGTGCCTCACCCCCGCACAAAGGCTGTTCTAGGAGCACCAGGAATGCTCTAAAGGGGAGCACGAGCTGAAAGAGGGGGCGACCCGGACACGAACCCAACCCCTCCCTGCCGCAAACAACCTG
The DNA here is from genome assembly GCA_013400515.1 of Erpornis zantholeuca. Lineage (NCBI taxonomy): Eukaryota > Metazoa > Chordata > Aves > Passeriformes > Timaliidae > Erpornis > Erpornis zantholeuca. The sequence goes on from VZTN01000565.1 coordinate 165,080, forward strand.
TTCCGCTGGACACAGCGAAGGTTTCACCATTTATTACCGCTATGATGGGAAGGCTGCGAGGCAGCGACCGCAAACACGACGGACTAGGATTTAGGGATCGCCCGCTACTCCCTGAGTAGATTCCCCTCAGGATCGGCTCCTTCCGGCCCAGCCCCGGCGCGGGGCGCGGGGCTCCGACAGCCCCACAGGCCCCAAGCTCCGCCGCCCCCGCTGCTCGGATCCCGCTCCTGGGGCCTGGGACCCTGCGGATGGTCCCGCTGCACCGCTCCCTTCCCGCCCCATCACCTGGCGGCTCCCTGCTGCGCTTCGCATTAACCGGGGCTCGGGCCGCGCTGGCGCCTNGAGGGCACCCCGCCCGCGGCGCCTCCGAGCGAGGGACGGCGCCAGCTCCTCCTCCTGCCCACCCTGCGCCGCAGCTCGGTCCTGGGCCCCTCCTGCCTCGGGCCGGAAGGGAGCAGTGAAGTGTGGAGGCGTAGTGAGGGTAATCCAAGAATCAGTCCCATTGGAAAAGACTTCTGAGATCATCGAGTCCAACGTATGACCCAACAGCCCCATGTCAAGCGCAGCAGTGGCGCTCAGTGCCTCCTCAGTGCCGCGTCCAGTCTCTCTTAGAAGGTCTCCAGGAATGGTGACTCCACCACCTCCCTGGGCGGCCCATTCCAATATCTAATCCCCATTTCTGTGAAGAATTTTCTCCTAATGTCCAGCTTAAACCTCCCCTGGAGCAATTTATGTCGTCTTGTCCTTTTACTGGTTACCTGGGAGAAGATGCTGACCTCGACCTGGCTACAACCTCCTTTGAGGAGTTGTAGAGAGTGATAAGGTTCCCCCTAATGCTCCTTTTCTCCAGGCGAAACACCCCCAGCTGCCCCAGCTGCTCTGCATAGGACCTGTGTTCCAAACACTTCACCAGTTCCATTGCCCTTCTCTGGACACACTCCAGCCCTTCAATGCCTTTGTTGCAGTGAGGGGCCCAGAACTGGACACAGTACCTGATGTGTGGCCTCACCAGTGCCGAGTACAGGGGGGCAATCACTGCCCTGGCCCTGCTGGCCACACCACTGCTGATACAGGCCAGGATGTCATTGGCCTTCTTGGCCACCTGGGCACACCGAGTATTACCATTAATGGAGCTGAATCTTCATCACCAGTACAGCCAGTTATGTTCCATGATTTGAAGGCCCCATGTGAGGCTGGTTTTAGGAAAAGATGTAATGGTAAAAGCAAACTACCAGTGCATCCCGGGGCCAGCAGGCACTCGGAATGATGAACTTGGGATTTTGCCAGGCAGAGAAGACAAAGGGATGTGGGACATTTCCCATGGGCTGCAAACACCTTATTACCACGTGTCCTTTGTGCATGTGGTACACTCCAATACACCTCATTTTTTAGCCCTGTATGTGTCCACCTCTTTACAGCTGTTGAGATTCAAAACATAATTATTCATTTATTGCAAGCTATAGTAAATAAATTACTGCTCAAATTGTTTTAATCCCAGTTCCTGCCATTAATTTTCTTGGAAACAGCTGTATGTGATCCAGTGCTCACCCCAGTCTTGAAATGGCTTTGAAGCATTCTTCACTGGTCATCTGAATGTCACCATCCCTGAGATCTTTGAGAAGCACTTTATATAAATACATTTCCTCGCATACTTAAAGTATGTTGGTTTTTTTTTCATTTTTAAGTCTAGTGAGATTATTAGTGAGAAAAAAAGACTTACATAGAAACAGGATTGTTTTTCAATGAGAAACATTAATTTTTATTTTCTGTGAGAAAATAATCTCTTTTTCTCCATTTCAAAATGTCTTGAGCTGTTTAGCAAAGCTCAGCCATTATAGTTCTGTGCATATTTATGAATTTACATCCAGTCTTTGGCTTCTCAGGAAATGCAACAAAAAATCTGGAAATAAGAGGTTAGTTATCACCTCACCTTGAGCAGATAAGTGAGTATCTTAGACAAGCTTGTAGTAGCAAATATTTGACTGTATTATTTTCTCAGTTATATGAGACAGCTACATAAACCTTGGTAGATAATGAGATGTGTTTATGAATGAAACCAATACTGTCAAGAAACCTGCAATAACTGTTTTGCTCTCCCCATCTGGAAATATTTAGTGTCTTCCATTCTCGCTGCTTAGTAATTCTCTTTTCAGCCTTTGTGTTCCAGTTCATAGCTGGTTTCTAACAGTGGGAAGATAACAACCCCCCGGTTACAGTTTCTAATAAAGAAAAGTTATATTTGCAAGTATATAACTTGCAAACTGCTGGAAATGTGGGAGACAAAGTCAGACTCTGATTGCAGAGGTTGGAACCAGACCCAGGCCCTGTCTGTGGGGAGAAGGATCTATTATTTATCAAAAAATACTGAGCAAGAAGCTGCTGCTTCACTTGATCATCTCTCTTACTGTTTTAAGGCAGCATTATGTGCATTATAATGTGATATAACTGAGTCATGTCATGTGAAGTCAGTAAAAATATTTTTTCATCAAGATTTATGCTCTGATCAAATTCTTGTGTCTGCAGAAAAAAGAAAGGAACATCTTTTGACCAAAAAAAGTATTTTCTGAGTTTATGTGTAAGTCTTGGGAGATATAACAGCTGCAGTTTCATTATTTGTAAGGTACCATAACTTGAAAAACCTTACTTGCATTATCTGAGTTTCAATGTATTGACTTACTGGGAGGGACTTCTTACAGTGCTGTGCAGTTACAATTTGCTGCCTTATCTTCGGAGTAAACAAAGTTTGGCTCACTGCCTGTGCCCTTCTTTGCTTTGTTGTAACCGCTTGTGTAAGTTATAGGCACCCTTTGTGTGTGTAGGAGGGGAGAACAAGTGCAGAAAGAACTCTCAGCATCCCACTGTTTGGGGACATAGCAGCTAAAATCAGCAAGAAAGGCAGCTGCAGCTCTGTTCTTGGGGCTGAACCAGGCCCTGGACATGGTGCAGAGCGCTGACAAAAATGTCTGTGGTGTCTGTGGGCAAAGCACAAGAACTGGGCAGTTTATCAGAAGTGAATGAGAGAAAACCTGCAGGTAGCAGGTGCTGTGGGCTCCTGGTGACCCCCGGGGCTGGCTCTGGCTTAGCTGACAGGCAAAGCCCTGCAAAGCTTTTGGACTCAGGTAGCTGGCACTGAGCTAGGTGGCAGCAGGTTCAGAAGGGTCCAAGCAGTAAAGGTTCAAAGAACATGCACAGGTCTGGGCTGGTCTGTGAAAAAGCCATTTTGTTGCCAGCAGTGGCTGGGCACTTTGAAGGTTTAGTCAGTAACTTGGACGCCTTTATCAGGTGTGTCTGCATTCAGTAGTTCCTCTGCCTTACTAATCACTTAACTAACAGCAGATGGCTTATTGAGAGAGGAATATTTTAAATGATAATATTTTTATTTGTGTATGCCTTCGGTAATGACAGAAAAAGTTCAAGACCTAAGCTGAGCCTTGCTATGCGGAAAAGTAGACTGTTGAGGAAACTGCACTGTAACTTTCTATTTTTCCAAAAGAGAAGGAGAAACTCTCTGAAGTGTCAGTTTTCCAGGTGGAAGAGTCACTCACTTACGTCAGAGATGTGAAGCATCCTTCCCTGTCACCATGTGAAGATGAGGAACAGCCCACAGACATAAAAGCCAGGAGAGAGCCAGTAACATCCCAGTGTCTAATGGGGGATCTCACCACCTCAGGCTGGGGTTGTACAGGAATAGCCCTTCTCATTTCATCTGGCAGACTGCCTGCCTGATGAAGCTGCAGCAACATTTCAAATTCCACGATTGTAAATGCTGCACCTTTTAGCACTGAAAATCTCCTGTGCTGATTTTCTGGCCTTATTCAAGTAGCTCTGAAGCATTCCTGAAGCAAGCAACTGTGCTCCACCCTCATAAGCCTGGCTTGCATTTGGCTAGGATAAGAATGCAGAAGGAAAAATCACAGAAGCAGTTGGAAGAGAGTTAAGTAACAATAACAGACCAGATCCAGCTATGATGAAAGTATGTCAGGCTTGCAGGGCATGAGTAGTCCACTCCGATTTAATGAAAACAGAAGCTGTAAAAAATATGGGGAATATTAATGCAATGAGTAGTGGCTGAAAGACTTGGTCTAGCATATCTGTAACAATCTTAATCCTCAACAGATTGTGCTGAAAAACTAGAGGAAAGCTGAACTTGTTCTTTATCAATGCCAAAAGAAGTGAATATTTTTCAGCAATGGATATAATTAGGGAAACTTCCTGGTTTTATTATCTTAATATGTCTATACAGGAACATTTTCTGTGGTGAGGAACTTTCTTACACTGTTAGAATGTGGTGTTATGCACTGATGAAATAAGTATATTCTATATTTCACAAGCAAGACTTTACAGAACAGGAGAACAGGAGCTGTAACTCGGTGTCTTCTTTTTTCTTTTTTATTTTTTCTTTTTTTTTTTTTTTTTTTTTTTTTTTTTTTTTTTTTTTTTTTTTTTNTTTTTTAACAGTAGCTGCAAGTAAAATGGCCTTTAAACCAGTGGGCCTCAGTTTAAGGCCTCATGGCCACAGAAAAATAAAAAGATAAAACTACGGAATAGCAACAGCAGGCTAGAGTGTTGCCTGCAACAATCATGCTTCAGTAGAAGCTGGAAATAATTCTTTTAAAAGGTTCCTCACTGTCTAAATATTGTTTCTGTCTCTAGAGGCTCTAGTAATTCTTTCCAGATGAATGGCTCACATGGTTGCTTAATGGGTAAAAGCTGTTGTACCACTCTGTTTTGTTGGGTAACACAGTAAAAACTGCTGTTTGCTGGAGCCCCTCCTGTACAGGAGTCTCATGGCATGGCCTTGGCTGAAAAAGAATGGGCTGCCATATAAATGGGCAGAGTGGGCTGAGCTGTGCCCAGCAGCACAGACAACTTCATCTTTGCCATGGTGTGATCTGTGGACAGAACAGTGCTGCTGGAAAGGGGCAGTGCCAGCTCATCCATAGGTTGGTCTGAAAGCATCCTGGTAGAGTTTTTTGGTTTACAAGAATTTTCTCTGTGTTTTGTGTGGCTCCTTGCAAATCAGTTCAGCTGAATCTGCCAGTGGGTGAGGAGTTAACATGATTAGCAAGCCACAGTGGTAAAACATTCCCAAACAGACTTATTGTTAAGAGGGGGCTGGCATTAGTGTTAGGATTGGCCTGGGTACCAAGGCACAGAAGGAGGGTACCTTATGTGTCATGTGAAATGTGTCCTGCACAGACACCCTAAAGCTGGTTTTCAAATATGGCTTGTTCTAAGTCTTGTATCCTAGCACTGGGGGCAAAACCCCTAAGATATTAATCAGTTTCTTGAATGTATGAGAGTGCTGGATGAACAGATCCAAAGTGCTGCCAATGGACACCTATTCATAGGCAATGTCAAATTCAGTCAGCAGTACGGCACTCAGGGTTTGCCAGAAAGTAGGATTTGGTTGGTGGGAGGTATGTAGTTGTGCCCAGCCTCCATCAGGAGGACAAAAAAGATTTATGATGCCAGGCCATTCTACAACTCGGAGTATGGAAAAACCCAAAGATATAGAAATAGAGACAACAATCTTATGAGTAACAGTGTCTTGAACTGGAATGTTGTTGCTCAAATTCTGTTTGAATTGGACAAAAGGGAGAGAGAGGTGGATGCAAACCAAACATATCAGCTTACATGCATTATGTCTATTAGAGCAAAACCTGTGGGGAGTAGTGTTTACCCTGTAGCTGAGATCATCCCATTGCCAGTTACTGCTCTGTGACAGAGTCCACTCATACAACCTGCCCTCAGGCAAATGCATTTAAAGAGCTGTTGTTGAAAAGCCAAGTTTCTAAGTGTCCTTGTTAGGAATTGGCATTAAGATGGTGAGTTACTGCTAGTGGATCATACCCCATTCACACCAAACCGTCCGAATCTCTAGCCTAAAGTGATATGACACTGCTGCAGATGTGGCCACAGTGGAGTACACATTCCCTTTGTGTGCCAGCATACTTAGTGCCATCCTTCCTTCTTCTAATGGCTGTTCTGGCAAAGTATTTGGCAGAGGTGAGACCTAGGGACGGGGTTGGGTGGAGTGGGAATGGTCTCCAGGGCAGCTGACTGCCCAGAGAAGTTAAACTGTGCAGGGGAAGATGTATACAAAGTTACATTCAGGAAAGGAATATTATGGAATGAACAGACGGTAGATTAGCTGAGGCCTAACATGGGCTGAGGATACTTGGATCACGTGGGATGAAGAAATGAGTGGGGAGTGTAGAAGCAATGCCATGGATGGCAGTAGCAAAGGGCACTGTGTGTGCTGCACAGTGGATGAGCCAAAGCACTACCTCAAGTACCCATCCAAGGTTTCAGTGTCCAAATCCCCTTAGGGGTACACAGTAAGAAACTGGCTACATCCAAAGGGATTGTATTTCAACGAACAGCCGACAGCCTACATGAAACATCGAGGCAAGAGGAGAGAGCACCTCCTGAATCCCAGGAGTCTGCAGAGGGGGGTATTACCTGAGAAAACTCCCTGGACCAGCTGGCAGGGGGCATCTTTGGGTGATTGTCAGTGATTCATGATACCTGTTGCACCTGGCTGCTGTGTAACATTTGTTGTTCTGTACTTGGCTGCATCTCTGTAGGACTACCTGGTGAGGAGCCAATCCTGGAATGCTTGGCAGCACAAGCTCACTACCAGACCCCATCGGGGAGAGGGGCAGCTGCGACAACGCCGCCCTTCCAGTACACCTTGGGCTGAGGGACAAGGCATCTGCCCTACAATCACCGCACTCTGGCACCTGCAATGTGGGGCATGGCTTAAAGAGAGGGCTGTGGAAAAACCCTGCAAAGTTTGAGTTCTATCCCAAATGACTGGGTGGTCCTGAAGCTCCCTACTTAAGCCTCTGTCTAGGCGAAACATGAACTCAGTATGATGGAATTAGCAAAACCTGTTTTGTAAGGACCAAGCTTATTTGGTGCTCATGGTGACATGGTAATTAGCTGTGTCTTATTAACTTTTACTGTTCACTTTGTGTTCAGTGGGTGGATACACCCATAGAAGTTGAAGCTATTTTTAAACTAATGATCCAAATGTGAGCACTGAGGTCTCGCCACGGCCAGGAACTGAGTTTGGTATGAATTAGCTGTGTGTGGTGGGCTGTGGCAAACAGGGTGGTACAAACAAGAACTGACTATTTCCATTGCGTGGGCTGTGGATCAACAGCTGACAGAAAAACATGTGAGACCGCTGGAAAGGCATACAGCAATCTTATTGTGGACTGATCTGATTAGTGGCCTGTGCTGGCATCTGTTATAATCACCGGCAGAGATCAGCGTGGGGGAGATGTGGTGACGTGAATGTCTGAGACAGTGTGGGAGCAGCGTGTCCAAGGTTCAACCATTACGTGAGGGAGCTGAGCTCTGTGCGAGAGCCTGATGCTCACGTGTGGCCGTGCTGCCTCCCTGGAGTGGTGACAGGGGGTGGTCAGTTGTGTGTGAGAAAAACATTTCCCCATTACTGCCTATCCCTCACTCTATCCAGTTAATAAACATGAACAGTGTCATATCCTTTCCACACCATAATCTCAATTTCCTAAATTAATACTCCTATCAGTCTAAAATAAAAGAAGGCTGAAAAACTCAATAATGGAATGAATTAATAATTATGAACTCAGAAATTTTCTAAATATGACAATGGGCGAGACTCCCGATACAGGGACAATCACTGCCCTGGCCCTGCTGGCCACACTATTTTTGACACAGGCCAGATTCCACTGGCCTTCTTGGCCACCTGGGCACATGCCGGCTCAAGTTCAGTTGCTGTCACCAGCACCCTCAGGTCCTTTTCTGCTGGGCAGCTTTCCAGCCCTTCCCCCAGCCTGTAGCACTGCCTGGGGTTGTTGTGACCCAAGCACAGGAACCAGCACTTGGCCTTGCTGAACCGCACACAGTTGGCCTCGGGCCCATGGATCCAGCCTGTCCTGATCCCTCGCTAGAGCTACAGTGAGATCAACTGTACTTCACAGGTGTATGAACTATTCCAAACTATTTCAAAGTGCAGAGATATATGTGCTGCTCTAGGGGAACCTGTTTTAGCAGGGGGCTTGGGCAAGATGATCTCCAAAAGATCTCTTCTGTGATTCTCTGATTACAGATGTCTGAAGTTAGGCAAGATGGATCCCACGGTTCCAGTTTGATCAAGATTGTCTGGTGTGGATGCCATCTACCAATATCTTAAATGTAAAAGCCAGTAACACACTTTTCATCAGCTTTAAGACAGAAGGGAGTTGGACACATCTAAGAAGAAACATCTAAAGAGAAAATCTTATAGGAAGACAGAACTATTTTGCATTCATTATGCAGGTGCAGAGGACTTCGGACTCTTATGAAATGAGCATTTTGAAATCTACGGCAAAAAACTGTTTGTCCTAATAGCAGAAGTGACTAGGAATCTTCAATAAAATATAACTGATCAAAAATAATTTAAACTGCAGTCCACTTTTGTTTTAAAACACTGCTGGTAATTAAAATGGAAATACAATTCTTCATATGAATGCTAGTACACTTACCCAGCTTTTCTGTTGAGAAATGGAGCAGTGCTTTTTGTGTCTTAAGTACTTCCATAACCACCAGTTTACCCAAAAAATTCTCCTACTTTTTAAGGGTCTGCTGAAATAATTAAAGGACACTTCTCTTCCTCCCCTCCCCCTCCATTTTAAAAGAGTTTCTGAAAATGGAGGCTTACACATTTGTTAGACTTTCACTGTATAAAAATGTACAGTGGCTTTATTGACATGTACATTCCATTATGTTTACAGCTGCAAGATATGAGGCACACTCAGTATTGCACTTCATTAAAATTTCAGGCTCAAACATAACCCAGAAGTTTAAATGAAACTGCTGTTGTAATTTAATATTTCTTATACAGGACAAACATTGATACCTTTATATACAGTGTGATACTTGTTACATTTATGCCTTCCTAACACATTTTTTTTATAACAGTCTAGGAAATAAACCAGAATAATCCTCTTTCCCATCCCCACTTGTGATGCGTTACAATTGTACAAGATTACAAAAAGTCAGTATACAATAATCAATATTTTTTTCTTTCTCCTGAAAGCCAGCATCATTCATAGTCCACAGACACACAGATCCTTTAATAACAATTGTTTATTTGTAAATGTCCAATGTTTCCTAGCCAATGACTGTAATGGCCACATGCAAACGCCTCACAAATTTTGATGTCTTGGTTCAAAAAATGTCAATATCTCACAGCAAGAATTATGTACATGGTATTTGGCATCCTTCTTGCACTGTAAATTGTTCCTTTTACTGGGTTATGGAATGGTCCCATCCTCATCCCAGCTGGACTTTGTTTTCAGGACACTTGACAGATGAGGGCACCTGTTTTGCTCTGGTTAAAAAAAAATGCTAGTCTAAAAAGTGTGAGCATTTCTGCAAACCCCACAACCCAGAGCAAATTCTTCACCAGTGGGTGGATGGACAACATGAAGTGGACATTCTGTTCCTTCAAGTTGTTTACCTTTGGGACCTAAAGTGAATTTAAAGGTGAGGGAAAAAAAGGAAAGAAAAAAAAAAGATTAATGCTTGCAGACATTGTAAACAAACATATAGTAATTTCCTCAAAAAAACCCCCAAACATGCAAAGTGAAAGTAATACATCTTGTTCAAATGTTGAACTGGTCTTTGAAGACAAAAAAAATGATCAAACTGGTATGTCATTTAAAACAATCAAATTCAAATTAAAAAGGCAAGAAGCTTATAAAAAGTCACTTAAAGAAGTTTTATCTCGTTAATACTGTGGAAGAAATTCACTCAATCTAAGAGTGAAATTGATAATAATGGACAAGAGTTACATTCTGCAGTAAACAATAATTCTATGATTATACCAGGAATCATTATTTATTTATTTACTTATCTTATGTAAGCATCTTAACAAAAAGATCTCACTTTCCCCCCCAGTCATTTACTAATAGCAAATCAATATAAAGCACATGAACTTAGTTACTAAGGCATTGGGGTAATTTGTAAATGATGGCTACCTAAGTACATATAAATCAGTTAATAGTGTGTTTAGTTTATCAGTACACAATTTGACACATCATTCTACATCTGGAGTCTGACCTGGTATAGGGAACTTCTGTATTAAAGTATCTAATGTTTAAATGATCAATGCAATGACATTGCCAGAAAACCAAAAAAATATCAGCGGGGAAAGTTAGTAAGAACTTGTTACTTGATTCAGAATTCAGTGTGGTAAATTTGCTTTGTCAAAGTCCTACCTGCAGGACAGTGTGGGAGCTCTTCTTTAGGGATGCTTGTCATTCTTTGGAAATCATCATGGCAAGCATTGCAAAAATGTGTTGTCCCAAAACAGAAAAAAACAGCAACTGAACAGCAGTAGCGGCATTTGTATTCTAAGAAATCTGTACCGTGTTTGGGACACATCTGAACAAAGGAAAGCAAACAACAGTCAATGAAGTAACATGTTCTAACAATCCCAACAACTCATTTCTACATCCTGTAGAATATATTAGTACTATACAATATTCTACAATACATGTAATTACAAATGACTGCTAATTATTGTACAGCTCAGGTACTCAGAGTTTCGGAATAAAATAAAAACATGAACAGAAGTTCTTTACTGACCTGAGCCCTTGAAACATCAGAGCATGCACCACAAATAAGCTCTCTTGGATCATAGTCATCTCCTTGGCCAGCTTCGGCATCACAACGAGCTTCACCACCAAAATATGCCTTAATTGCATATAGAAATAATTGGATGTTAAACCAGAGACAATTATGCTTTTAACTATTCTTTAACCAATTTAAACTATTCAGTTTAACCAATTCCATTTGTAAGGGGAATATGATGAACGACTGTCATTTCAGTGGCCTCTGTTCTGTTCTCTCTTGACTCTGTCTGTAGGTACGTGGTTCTGAGACACTCAGTATCGCTCAGATGACTCAGTGTTGCTTCAGGATGAACAAGATCAAAAACTGCAATGTACCTGGTCTAGGCAAGCAACTTTGCGGCTTTTGGAACAGGATTTGGATGCTCTATGAACTCTGTGCCAGAATTAAGCAGCAGCTTGAGGTGAATAGGTACTGGAGGAAGTAGGTACTGCATCTTCTTTTAAGTGGCCATTGACTCCATGTGCTTTTGGTTTCTGAGCTGCTCTGTATGCACATTTGAGCTTTACAAGGTAAGATACTATTTACATCTCATTTGCCCAACACTTGATTTCTTAAATTATGATTCTATAAACAACATCTTTTCCTGCCTTTCTGCTCCATACACAATATATTAAACAGATATTCTGTCCTAAGAAATTACTTTTGAAATTATAACATACATTTAATAACTAACACCGTACCTTTTTGCACTTGTAGCAAACATAATAAGCATATCTGTTCATAGCGTAGCCAGCTGGGTCATTATAAAATCTAACACCTGGCGTTGTGATGGCCTCGCTCTTGTGCAGCCCTTCATACTCCAATCTCATTAGCGCTTTTCTCCTTACATCTTCATAGAGTTCTTTGATTGGATCAAGCAAATCCTTTAATACTGTGTGATTGATTTTGTTCTGAAATAAAAAAGTGCTGATTTAAGTATCTTGCATCTTTATCCCAACAGCTATGATAATTTGTTTTATGGTTAGGCACAAATAGCATGATAGATGTCATGAAAACACGCAAGCCTGGACAGTGGACATTTTGAAAAATGGCTGATATAGTATGTACTCTATTTGCTACAAAAACAGTATCCATGAATGCTTTTTCTATGGCCTGTTGTGATATGGGACCATCAAACCTTTAAACAGACTAACAGTCAGGGAGGTTATTCTGATTGCATATTTTCTGTAATTTTGGTCCTTTTTGGCTTACTGTTCAACAATTAAGCATAATGACTGACAGTCCTTTTTATCATCTGGTGTCCACAAGCTACTGCCATGAATTACCACAACACAACATGACAGAAGAACCACAGCATGCAGAATGGCTGACCATTCCCAAATTTCAAATTCCTAGGGTGGGGTAAGGTGCTCTGTGCTCTTCTTTCCAGCAGCTATCATATGCTTTTTCTTACAGCAATTTAAATTTTTTAGTGTACAGGAGGAATTGTTAGTAACTTCAGCTGAACTAAGTACATGTATTCTTTAGCTCTGCCCCATACTGAAAAGCAATATAGCTTTAAAAGTTGTTAGTAAAACAGAGAATTTCTGTTTCAGATAGTGTGCATTGAGATTAATTCTTCCCCTTCCCACCATCACCAAATACTGTGAATTTACAAGCTGATGGTGCTAAGAATAAAAAAGCATTAAGACAATGCCTGGACTATGCTGTTTTCTTAAGAGGACACCTCAGGGAACAGTAGGAGAAGGTAAAAAGATGCATTGATGCTAGTCTTCCTATAGCAACATGTGAAATTAAGAAAATAAGTCATGTATAACTCATTTATACTGTAACAAGCAATACAGTATTAACAAATAAAATTGAAAAGCTAAGTATCAGGTAAGTTGCTTGACTTAAGCAGGTATGCAGCTCATTTACCTTGCAAATTGGGCAGGACATAAACCCGAAAGTTATCCTTGGCCCAAGCCATCTGTTTTCTAGTACTCGCTGACAGCATTGCAAATGGAAAACATGGCTGCAGTCCAGCTTTAGAAAAGAGTAAGTGTAAGTGAATGTTAAGTTACATTATTCTCTAAAGTAGAAATAATTATTTACTTTTAAGTGGCAACATATATCAATCCCAATATTAATTAATTTAAAATCCTAGAAGACCTCTATTTTCTTCTTAACAATGAGAAAGAACACAAAATGGACATTAAAATCATAACCACTTCAAGACCACCTAGGGATTATATGAAATACGTGTGAATTATATCCACTAATTACCTCAGTTGTTTTTCTCTTTTATAAAGTACCATGTATTTTAATAACGTAGACACAGCAAACTAAATTGATCCAATCTGCTTTCTTGAAATAGAATTAATGCCAGACAAAAAGAAAGCTTTTTAAGTAGCTTAACTATTGTTACGATATCTGTTTTCAAACTTTTAAGAGCATAATTTGAAAGACTTCGTATTTTTACTTCCTTCATACTGCACATTACAATTGTAATAGTAACCTCTTAAAAGGGGAAAAACCAAACAAACAAGAAACCTGGATAGCTGGTGCTGCTGAAAGTGCTTCAGTAAAGCAGATCATGCACATGTCATCAGCATCTTGTTTAAGAGTTGTAGCGTTTTTATCACAGCCATGCAAGCACGGCAAACAGTGCTCTTCATTCTTAACGCCTCCACAGGGGTGACCACAGGAGTGTGTCTTGCTGCAGGCAATCTTGGCATACTCCTAAACAAATTAAAAGTAAAGAGTTAATCATCTTTTCCCCTTCACTAGGTGTTCTGACAATGTCGCTTTTCGAAGGACTGCTGGTCCACGAGCAGTCTCATAAACTGAGATGAAAGAGTCATGATTTATATTGCTTGCTGCTGCATCAGGTACTTGGGAAAAGCTGAACATTTTGTACTTGAAATAACAATGCTTCCTTTGTTTACCTGCATTAGTTCTGGATGGAAATGGCTTAATTAAACCATTATTTAAAACTTTCAATTGAAAGAGAATTGTTCTTTGATCCTTCATGTGTGTTTTATATTGAGTGCTTCCTGCATAAACATTGTTTACCCTGTATTAGCAGCCTTTAAGATACCTGCAGATTTGAGAGGTATCACGTAACCCACTCTTAAGAATACATTATAAGCTAATCATTAATCAGCATAAAGTGATTTTACATGGAAATGGATTTTTAACCACCTCTAATTTCCATCCCTAATAAATAGAAAACTTATAAAAGTTACCCACAAGCTAACAACAAGTTGAGCTGAATTTAAGTAACAATATTATGTCCTCACAGACTGAGAGAGAAAAAAAGATTACCAATTTGTTTCACTTACAGAGAAATAAATAGGGTGGGGTAGGAAACTGGTTAGGATTCGGCCCTCTGCCAGTTGCACCCACACTGTAGGGCACAGAAACACTCAGGATACATGGATACAGATGACAGACCTGGCCAAGTCTTAAACGTTCTACACTCACATAATACATGGACTGTTGGACAAACTCTTTTTATCACGCTTTCTGGTACGTTTGACTTTACACTGACAGCATGTATTTTACTTGATAATTGCAAGGCTGTTGTGAAAACCTGAGATACTTTTGAAGATAATAATGAAACTACCCAGTATGTTATTTAAAACTATTAGTGTTTGTAGTCTGTAATTAAAATAAACATTTACAAACTCAGATGCATTTGAATGATAATATTCAATATTAGAACTTTATAATATGAGAGATATGATTTAAAATGGACCACAGGGATAAACAAGGTTTATTCAAAATAATTAGCCCATTTCATCCCATGATCTCTTCTATTTATGTAATTAATGATAATTGATACTTGCTAATACGCACCTGGCAGTCTGTATCAGAACAAACACTTCCCACTGCTGATAATTCCGTTCCACTCCTGCACCCACAGAACCGACATGCTTCAGAACTGCTGGTGGTCGGTTTGCCTATGGCCGCGAGAGAGAAAAAGGCCGAAAACATTCTAATGAAACACAAGGGACTGATATCCTATCAGACATCAAAACAGCAGTCACAGAAAAAAACCAGAAATCCAGCAATTATTATGCAGTTAAACTATTCTATTTTTATTAACAAACAATTAAAAGCATTGCCTTAAAGCAGGTGAAAATCACAATAATTAGGATAATGAGCAAGTAACAACAGTTGTGTTTTACCTGTCTGTTCTCTAAACTCCACCATAGCCTTCATAGTTTTAGAATCTGCTAATGCCATCAGCCAGAAAAGTTTGGTCCTACCACAGCCCTCGTGGAGATCAACTTTGATAGCTTCTTCTTCTTCTTTGAACACCTGTCAAGAAAACCAAACACATACTAAATAGCATGTTTAGTTAGAGCATAGATGTGTCTCTAATTTTTGTCACTCTCTCTTTGGATTTACACCAGGCGTTTTATAAATTCTGCAGAGATGTCTACGGCAAGCTGTTTTTCTGTTATACATTCCATAACTTGTACATATTGCAGATATGCAGGATAAAGGCTTAGTGTTTTTAGAAATAAAAATGAATAGAATTAACTCTTGATACAACATGGCTGAGAAACAACAGTGGAACAATGCTAAGAAGAGAGCTGCACATTTTTTTCTGGTTTAATAAATACAGAGCTTGGGTTTAATAATTCCTACCCAACACATCCAGTATGCCACAGTATATTAAAAGCACAAGATAACATCAGAAGTATCTTCACATAACCATGCTAGTAATTTATCAAAGCACCACTAAGAATTAGGGTCTTAATAATATGTACTATAGAATCACAATTATAGAAGTAATATTAATATTTTTGACTTTCATATAAATACACAGTGGATACTTTGGGCTACAATGAGGAAAATATAAAATGTTTGCAAAATAAAAAAAAAACTGCATGAAATCCTTAGGGAACTTCATGCAGTCTCTTCTTTTGCTCCTTTCTCAAGCTCTGAAGGCAGTTCTGTTTGCATTTGTTTCACCTGCAATACAATAGAAGTTAGAATTTTCCCAGATATGGATGTATACACTCACTTTAATTTTTATTACAATCAGAAAAAAAACCCCTAACTGCTTCGCAAAGTATTCATATAAGCACATTTGAGTAACTTACAGGCTGTCCTTTCTGGAAGTGAGAGAAAATACATTAAAGAGGTATGTATGACCAAAGTTGGACAAAGAACAGGAAGCAAACACAAAACAGGAGAGAGGGAACATGACAGAATTAGAATTGAATTTGAGAGGCTTAACACATAAGATGTAAAGGTAAAAGTGGTGAATAAAGAGCAAAAGTTGAAACATGCGTTTAGAATTAAGTAGGAAAATCTGGTAAGTAGCTATTTTGGACAGATTCAGGGAAAAATGTGAGGACTTCTATGAGATAAGAACTTACTTTTTATCAACTGTAATCTGAACAGGCTATATAGGAGAAATCAGAAAAATGAATAAGACTAGACGGCGCTGTGCCGTGACAGACGAGTAGACATAAAATGAGCTTCTTAGGACGACAAAACAGGAAAATTTCAAAGGGGATTGCAAAGACTCTGGCTAAGAACTCGAAGGCAACAGACACAAATGGAAGTGCCAGGCTGAGACTACGCTGCAAATGCAGAGGCACCAGGGAGCAGTGTTTCACTGCAGAGTGAAACTCAGTCTGAGGTTTACATCACACATACTCTAGAGCAGCTGAACCCTTGCACTGAACGACCATAAGCAGTGTGTCCCTGCATCTATCTTTTGATTTGCTTTTAGTTTCACCTGAAAACAATCCAGTTCCTGCACTCCAAAGCTGCTCAATAACAGAAAAAAATGCACTTTAAGGAGATATGATAATCTCCTTTAAAAGCCCATTCCTGAACATAACTAAAAAGTTAGTATAGATGCATTGTAGGAGAGGGAGAAGAGGTATGAGTTCCATTGAATTAACTTTATTAATGATATTCATTATTTTAATCTTTGTACAAATGTAAGTAGTCAGAGGTAAAGGGGAAAATAAAGGATCACAAGAAACCATACATGAGAAATAGTGGCAGGAAAAAGAAACGTTCAAGAATTCCAAAAGTAAAGGCATCTTCAACATTAATT
This sequence comes from Erpornis zantholeuca, assembly GCA_013400515.1. Classification (NCBI taxonomy): domain Eukaryota; kingdom Metazoa; phylum Chordata; class Aves; order Passeriformes; family Timaliidae; genus Erpornis; species Erpornis zantholeuca. The sequence continues at coordinate 181,758 of VZTN01000565.1, forward strand.
TCAATGACAAAAAGAAACAATCCAAAGATAATGTAGTTTCAAGTTTAGAGACGAAAAGGATAAAAGAATACCACAGAAGAATACTAATTAGTACTCAGCAAGTTACAGAAACTCAGATCTAGTCAAAATTTCAATCCTAAAAACAAACCCCAAAGAAGTGAGGAAATTTTCAAGCTTATGGGTAGGACAGCGCATTTTTCTGTGAAAACACAGTGAAAGCTAGAGGAATATTGAAAAATAAGACTCATAGGGGAACCAGTAGGAATATTTGCTGTCAAATCGTCTTCCTGGATATTAAAAAGGAATATACATACTTTAGAAATGAAGTGGTTGACAAGCACTGACTCGTATGACAGAAGTAGTAAAGGAGATACAATTTAACAGGAATAATGAACCAACATATACTTAAGAAAGTCTATGCAGCTTCTAAATTCTCCTAACAAAGCACTCCTAAACAATGTTAAACAAGAGAGAAAAAGCTGATGTAGCTGAAGAACTAGAATTAGGAACTGCTGCAAGATTTTCTAATCTTTGTAAAAGATAAAGGACATGAGAATGTAACTAATGAGAATTAACTGGAAACTCGTCTATCCCATCTCCAAAATAAGCCACCCTTCTCAACTTCAGTATTACATATCTTTTGGTTATATTATATTTAGGGAGACACACAATGATGCAGTGCACACAACACAGGGCCATCTATACTCTACCTGTCTCTGGTGAGTTTTTGTTCGCCGATGGAGATGAAGGAATCTATCACAATCTGTGCACAAATTCCCACAGACATTGCATAAAATGATTGCAGCAGTTTCGCCATCGTCATGGTTATCACACATTGGCTGAAAAAAAAAAAAAAAGAAAAGAAATAATTCCTCTTTATTAAGTCCTTCACTACCTTTTGGCATCTGTTTTTATTCTCCCCTCAGTCATACACCCCACACCTCCCCTCCAATTTATAAAGGTGGATAAAGAGCTTGTTTTTACTATTAATACTATCTTTAAAATAATCAGTATTTAAACAATTATTCCTTGACACAAACCCCCTCAATTTATGATGTGAGTTTTTCTGGCATTCTTCATCTCATATTTTGTGTAATGCACCAAGAAAGTGCATTTTCAACAATACAGTTGAGACATTGCTTTTACCTGCTCTGAG
>VZTN01000565.1:183007-217449 GCA_013400515.1 Erpornis zantholeuca
AATACTCAGGTCAGTCACAGGTATGATATTTACCCTTCATTACTTTGATATGGAATGTTTACTCTTTTCAAACATCTACACAAAGCTGTAGGTCATCCATAACTCTGAGACAGTATGGCTGAAGTAACAAACTTCAAAATCCATCATAAAACTAAGTTGCTCTACAGATATATTTTTTTTTAAAAAATCAGCAGGGTTCTGTTTTGCAATTCAAAATAACCCCACAAATAGACTTCAGCAACTGATTTTGACTATGCACATGTCTGAGAACAAGTTTCCACTGTAATCCCAGAACACATGGTTTCCATGATACTCTCAGGCAATTTTAGAAGAGAAGTTCTTTCAAAGCAGTTCTGGTAAGGACACACACAGTTCACCTCAACATTTGAATATCCTGATGTGAAACAGGATTGGGGAATTTCAGGCTGGGTTCAGCAGCTTGAATGCCTGCTTGACAAAGTCTTGGCTGCTCCTCTGACATTTTCAAGTCCCTTGACCTTCTTAATAATCTCAGAAACCTCTGTGTCTGCTTCCTTCTCAGCAGTTTTATTCCTTGCTGCTGCTGTAGCTCTATCCCTTCTGCACTCTGTTTCTACCTACACTCAACTGCTTTGCTTCTTTGCTCTAACTATCCTTGGTTGCTATTGGACAACCTTCCTTTGCTTCCCCCAGGGATCCACCTAACCAAGATATAAAGAGACCAGCTTTATTATTGTGCTCTTTCTAGAATTGTATTAAAAAAAATCACAAGCTTTTGTCATACTGAAGAGTACAGGCATTTTGTCAAATGAAAAGTATGGACAATCATATTCCATATCAAATTTTTAAGTCCTCTGCCTAAATGGTACTTTTACTAAATTCAGTTAGAATGAGTTTCTCCCTGGGGTAATCATTCTCTAGTGAGATGGGGAAGAGGAAGCTAAATTACAGAGTAGTAGTTATTGAGTAACACAAAATAATTGATTTTATTTCAGGACAGAGATTAAGACAGAAAGGAAAAGCTCTGATAGAAGGTGCTGTATAAACTGAGTCAATATACTAAAAAACTCATCCCGCAGGTGTTAGGAAGGCCTTATTTCATCCTGAATGCTGGGAGAAATTCAACATTACTGTTTTAAGCTGGAACTTCTGTTTTCTGAGCAGTGCTTGTCTAGTACACAAATATTTCAAATGTGTGTATACAATCCCCACTAGGAGGGAAAAAAAGGGAGAAAGGCCAAGTTTACCATTCTCTATAATAATTCTAAATGCTTTGATGAGTGAATAAATCAAAGAATTTGATTTATTCCAAACAGTAGGATTTTCAGTCTCACCATCTGTTTCTGTTGTCCGTCCTTTCCCATCCATCTTCCTGAGGATAGCCTATCAACATGATCCTGATCAAGTACACAGAGGGATGCTAAGGCCAGCCATAGCTGTTGAAAGGCAAGATAGAATTAAATGTCTTAGACATATTCAAACCAAAGCAAACCCCAAGCAAACACTGATAAGATAAACTTTGGCAGATAAGACTGTCACCATTACTTGCAAACTCTATTATTGTTAGTTGAAGCCTGCTCATACAATGGAAATTTATTTTCCGAAAGAAGTCAGGAACTCAATGAAACTTATTTAACTTTTGGGAACCACCTTGATTCTTTCAGGTATACCACTTCATGATTATAAATACAGTAATTAGCACACAAGAAAGAAAAAGGGTAGAAAGATCAACCAAAGCACATTATGAAGAAATATGACAAATACAGACTTGCACATTGCTCCCAAACATTGCAGGCTTTGGGGAAGAAGAAATTCAAGGACAAAGACTAATAAAAATAAAATCAAACCCAAAAACAACCCTCAAAAAACTACAGCTCAGTAAGACTGGTTTCCCTGTTCCCTCCTCACTGCATTGGGCAATTGGCATTATCTAGAAAAGGGTTCTGAGCTAACTAGTCAAAGGAAGCTTTTCTCTCATCTTCTCCACTGACTATAGTGAAATCCTGAAGAGATGAGCTACATGAGCATAATTTGTAAGTGCAAACAAAACTGAAAGGCACTTGACAGCTGCTTTTTGGAACAGTCTTTATTCAAATGTTTGATTTGAATAAAACTGTTTTTTGTTGAGAAACTTTACCAGACTCTCCCCCAAACCCCACACCTCCATGGCAGAATGACAGTCAGTCACAGGAGCAGCTGGGCTGACATTCGGGGCTTTGCTAAGACCTGATTAAACTAATATGATGACAGCAGGAGCCAGTGGTAGTCCGAGACTGTGACCTCCAGAAAGCAGAGACTTTATGAGTAACAAGAATGATGAAAAGAACAACTGGTACAGACTTTTAAGATGGAAAACAATGAGTGTCAAATGCTTGCAACCACTGCAAACTTCTTTTACTTTTCTATGTAATTATTAGGCTTGAGAAGCTAAAATCTGTACTCCCTATGACGGCAGGAATGTCATAATTTACATAAATGCTTTCCATGGTATTTCAATCAATCTGTCAAGGTTGAAGCTGTCCCTAGTTTCTATGAAAGATTCTCAGAAAAAATAAACACCAAAAAATGAAAACCACCAGGTTAGACCATGCCAGTAATAAAGAGCTGAGCAAATATTTTTTGAGAAAAACACACGTGAAGCTTAGCTTAATTGTCCTACAGAACATCTGTTACTGAGTGTATTCATAATAGCCTTGAGATGTGGCAGCTGATTACCTAGGAGTCAAACCACTTAAAATAATTGCTTGGAGAACTGAAAGAAGACAGCTGATACATATTGTGCAATTTTCCACACAGATGATCTCAGATTTAGTGTAAGGCAAGTGTGACAAAATTCAAGCAGAATTATTTCAAGAATAAACCCCCAAATATATAGAGGCATCACACTTATTTTTCATTACTTATGTGATACCCAGGATGCATATTTAATTCTGCTTCAGTTTTGACTTGTGTTTTTCTGACATATTAGAAGGTTCTTGAATGGGCTCCTACTGCACATTTACAATGAACTAATGCTAAGTTTAGTGAAGTTCTTACTCTGGTTGTTGCAATGCACCTCACAGGTGATCTGTACTCTTCTTCCATTTTGGTCAGAGCTATGATGGTTTCAGCAATAGCATTCTTCGTCACACGTGACCAAGCTTCTGACAGATGACCCTGTTAAAGAGGAAACTCAGTTTATTAGAGCTTTTATTAAGAGCAACTAAAATTGTAATTAGACATTAGGTTAGTATCTCAAGTCAGAAGAGAAAAAGAGGAAATTGGGGCTGAGTTTGATAAATCAGGTGTTACCTCAGAATTATTTGTGGAAAGGGATATGGAAGGGATCTTCAAGATCATCTAGTTCCAAGACCCTTGCCAAGACCCTTCCACTAGACCAGGTTCCTCAAAGCCCTGTCCAACCTGGCCTTGATTTTCAAATCAGACAGATCTGGTAAAAATTAACCCTCAAATACTGAGGTGTCTGAGGTTGTCTCTGAGCAACTACTGGAATAATTGGAGTAGGTAGAGGGCATATGATTTGAAGAATAGGAAGTCCTATTCCTAAAGTGTTCTCCACCCCTTCTGGAGAAAGAAAGATGCAGAGCTGGAGCATAAGTGACTGTGACCAGCACAGAGATCACAGTGGGTTCCTAGAGAAATCAGCTTCACATGCCTGGCTCAGCCTCCTGAATAGTCTCCACAGTTTCTGTATTAGAAAGAAATAAGGAGGAGTATGCAGCAAACATCAGAACCACAGCATACTTTCGAATCTTTGACATTCTCAGCCTATGGCACTGACTCCTACCCTCAAGTTTCTGATTCAGAGGCTGCTGCATCCTTCAATTCTTAATCAATCTATAAAGTTCTGAACTTCATGCTGAAGGTGACATGTAATTGAGATTCATTGCACTCTAAAAAAGGAAGCTATAGTGACTAACTCAAATCTAGGTACCTACACATAGCAAACGTTGAAGAAGTTATGTGAAAGTAATCATACATTTGTAACTGTTGAAGAGGACAGTTACACTGATGCCACCCTGCTGATAATTTTCTAGCAGCTCTAGAAAGCCTCAAAAAAAGGTTTTCAAACATAGACAGACTTTAATTCTAACTCTTATTAATTGTGATATTCTAAAATCTTGTAGTCAGAATCAACAGTAGCAACTGCAAAGAACTCCCATCCAGCTTCAGCAACTTTGAGAAGGAACCTTCTCAATCTAAGCACAGTGAATGGTTTAGAAAATAGGACGCCCAACCTGAAGATACTGAAATACCTTTCAAAGGGTTGAAAAAGAGGAAAATCTGGGTCATTTAGAGCACCTCACTATAGGAGGTGAGGTGCTCTAAACTATATAGAATTAAGGAAAACAAAAACAACCTCGCAACTAAATTCCTTTCCCAAAAACATATACAAAACCTTTTTTTCCTTTGCCAATATTGTTTCTCGGAAATGGCTGATTCACTTTTCATCAATTTTCTGCCAAAAAAATTGTCTGAAGCAGATACAACTATGGAAAATTTAAGCCAAGATAATTAAAGTAATAAGAAGCTATAAATGTAGTTTTCAATGACTGAAAGAAATCAATCTCCATCAGAAAATCCACACATTAAGTCTAAATACAGTTACATGAAAACAACATTATTATTTTACTTCACACATAAGTTTTACTTTTCAGTTGAAGTTATAAGTGCTCAAGATTTGAAAATTAAGCTTTAAAGTTAATAATGTTAGAAAATGACCCACAATTATTGTTCACCTCTTAAAATTCTAGTATAAGCAACTTATTAAAAAAGCTTATTTCAAAACTGGATTTCTGTTTATCAGAATCAGAACTTAGTTGCTACTGCTCTTAGCCCTAGACTGTATCCAGAAAAATATGCTTTTTTTCTTGAGACCAATTCACATTTAACAGCTCAATCTGATATTAACTGTAATAAAAGTAATGAAAAAATGTACTTTTCATTATCAGAAATATTTGAATAGCCTCCACATTTAAGGGATAGAAACTCACTGCTGCCATGTCTTTAATGAGTTTGATGATGATCTCTGAAATCTGTGTAGGTGTTGACCCCTTCATCCACCAATGACTTTCGCCTCGCCGAATATAGCTGCAAAAGATAAATGGTAATAGATGAAATAAATTCAAATAATTAGTTAGTATTTGTCAAAATCCACCACAAAGAAATAGTGTACATATTCAGCATACAGTAGGCTGTAGTTTGTTACCTATTTTTTAAACAAACCTGGAATTGAAGATCATTGGAAGTGTGACAGTAGTAACTCCTTTGCCTGCAGTAGTGCCAGCTGTCCCTGTGATAGTAGTTCCTTTGGCTTTTAGCTGTACAGTGAGAGCTTTGGCAATGCATCCCAAAAACATGTCCAAGATACCTAGTTTATTCCAATCTCCTTTTTCTGTTGAATGAATTATATCACTTATATCTGCTGGTGGAAGAGACTTCACCCCTATAATACTTGCCAGGCGACTAGGGGTTACCTCAGGCAGAACACGTCTCAGTAATGATGTTACCTGGAGAAACAGAAACAGAACACCACAATTCTTACCAAGACAGTCGGAGTTTTCAAGCAAAATCAAATAAAGTCTTTCTACTTCTTCACACGTTGTTTCTTTTAGAAGGACTGAATCAAATAGCTGTGCTTAATTACTCCTGTGAGAAGTTCTGCAGTATTTTTATCTTGCAATGAAGTGGTTATTAATGTAAGCAGTGAGACAAGGCCAAAGAATCTGGAACTGATCTCACTCAAACAATACTTAATCTTCACTTAATAAAAAAATTATGTTTGGTACTGGATTTAGGGTAATGGTGATACAGATGTTTGTACAACCCTGATTTGCTTGCATAGTACAGACACGTCACCCACTTCACATGCATTATTGAGATGTAAGAAACTGTGGTAGAACTGTTAGAGACACTTTAGACATCTGGAAACTAAGTACTTGCCCTGAGGTACTAAGAGTTGTACTACTCTTTTCCCATTCCTTTCTTTTTCCTTTTGATAGTCTAACTGGGATTTTTTGCTGTGCCAATTGCTCTGGACCCAAGAGAGTTTTCTTGAAATGCCATGGTTCAACATTACCAGTGGGTGAGGCTGGGGTTGAAATTGCACATATCATACAAAGTCTGGTCCAAATCAGCATGAAAGCAGATGAAAGCTTAAGGATTCATTCATTTCATATCTAATTGTGCAAGCCTTCAAAGTTCTCTTGAAGAGCTATTGCATATCTGCAATGTATCACAATTACTAAGACGGGCAGTATCTGCCTCCAGGCAAGTTGACATGTGAGATTTTAACAGCTCAAAATTTGTAAAAAGAAGAATAGAGTATGAGACATAAAAACTTCTGCAGCTTAAAATCCACCTAAAGACGGCAAAACAGCTGGCAGCAAAACAGTGCATTAACTGTACTAGTGGAAATATTTTATATCTTTACGTATTATTAACATTATTAAAAAATATATATGTGTTTATATATTATGTGCACATAACTATATATACACTCAGACAGCACTCCAATTCAGAAAGAAAGAGATATTAAAACTCATCTTTATGATATCTAGTTCCACACCACTACACTTGGAGCCTGAGTGTACGACACAGTTGCTAAGGACTCATGTGTGATCCATAACAGACTCCACTAATTAAAAACCTCTCATCTTAGCTCCACAGGTTACATGGGCATTATACACACATAATAAAAAATACTCAAAAACCATTTGATAATTAGGTCCTGTTCATCTGACAGACATTTCTACCATGCTCTACTTATTTAAAAAAAACCAAACAACCAAACACCCTAAAACCTGACACTTCCATTCTTCCATTCCTGGAAGAAATTCTGTATTTTCTTCATGCACATGATTTTAAGACTCTGAAGACACTTTCCTAGGAATACCAAGACACTTGAGGAGCGATTAGCACTGACCTGCCTCTGCACCCTGGGCGAAGCAGTATGTAGCAAGGAGAAGAGGTCCTGGAGCAGAGTGAGCTGCTGGGCCAGGTACTGGCGGCCCACGTTGGAGCCGCTGAGCGCCAGGACCATGGAGAGCAGCTCGAAGCAGTAGGCGTCCGAGGAGGCATCCTCGTCGCTGGGCTGCGAGTTGGCATTCTCCTTGCTGGAGATGGCGTGCTCCCACTCCTCGCGCACGCGCGTCGCCTCCATCCGGATGGCCTGCACTATGTGCGCACACACCTGCCCAAACAGAAGCCAAACACACAATAGCTCTCAAAAACCTTTAGCAGGTGTAAAACATTGGGGTTTAGGTACCTTTGCAAGTATGGCTAAAACGGGAAACCTGTGAAATTTGGATTGTACTTAAATTGCTTTTTAACAAAAATTCAAGTGAAGAATTAAATGCTGAATTTGCTCAACTTTGTTCTGGAAAATTTAATTGAAATTATTTTTGATGTTTTTTTGGATCCTGCCTTTTTTTTACATTTGCTTAGAATTCAAGCTAAAAAACACTTACTAAAATAGTCTCTTGTTCAGTTTAATAATCAGGAAGGAGAAATTTAAAAAAATATTAGAAACTATAGCATGGTAAAAATAACTTTTAGGAGATTACAATGTTAGCTGCTAAAATGAGTGACAGAGGAGTAGATTCTGCTTAACTTACTAAACTAAAAAATTTCAAAATTAACCAATAGCTCTACTATTGTGGAAATCTTCATTGCAATATTCACTGAAATGAGCTTATTTATTACAAGACACCAATATTTAATCCTCAAATAATTTCAAAAGGAACAAACCTGTTTCTGCAAATTTGTCAGTTTGCTCCGGCTGAATATGATCCCTACCATGTGCTCCTTCAGGTCTGCATCTGATGTTGCCTTCATAAAAAGCATATTTAATATTAGATCCAAAGTTTCAAGAACATTTCCTAATTACTGCAGCAATTAACATGGAGTGTTATCAACAAATTGTGTTGTAGAAGTTTATAACTTTTTTTAACAGAGAAGATATATAAGCAAGATCCATTTAACTATGGTTAATAAATACCTCTTCAATGTACTTACTTTCTGTTTGTAAGAGGAATTTAGGCATGAAATGAAATAGTAGGCAAAACAAGCAGAGTGCAGGTTCTTTATACTTTTTCTCTAAACATTAACCTCTAAGAGCCTCTCTTGAGGCACAAGGTAATAGGCAAGGACTTTCAGGTTGTCTATTACCACAGATGTTAAGTACTTCTGTAATTGCAGGCATCACTTGCATCACCGTTACTATGATGTTTCCATTAAATGCATATGACTCAGTTATAATTCATTAAAGAAAACACACTATAGTTTACTACTAAAAACACACGAATTTTTTAAAAATAAGCAATTGTGACATTTTAGTTCTGTTTTGATCTGAAAAGTGTGCAGCATAAGAAATGGAACAAATACTGAAAATCATCCTGGATCATTTTTTTCAGCAAAGTATTATTGATAGAATACAAATAAATACATTGTGTACTTTTTCTTCTCCTTCTGGGGAAGACAACAGTGCTTTTTCTTCTTGTTCTGGGGTTGGCTCAGCATCTCCAGAGATGAGTTTTCCAAATACCTGGAAGAAAGACAATGATAATTAGTATATCTCAAAGATAAGCTTGTGCAGATGTGACATTTTACATTAAAACATAAAGCACCTAAAGTTTACAATTCATAGCAACTTTTGCTGTGTAACACATCATTAAAATCCCACCTGGGATGTTATCAGTCGGAATACTCGCAGTGTCTCAGATTCACAGTTTCTTTGTTGAGCCACACTTGCAGAAATCTGGCCTGCTATTTTAATGCTTTCACCATCCTTCCATCCAAGAATTTTTACTTGTCGAACTCTTAGTGTGTTTTCTGGACCCTTCAATTCAATTTTGATGATGTGATTATCACCTCCAGGAAGTTCACTTGTTACCCAGCCAATATGTCTTGAATCCAAGTCTACCTATTAAAGAGGAATATAAAGTTGAAAACTGACATTAAATCAAAGAAAGAGTCACCTACCATTATATATCATTGTAACAAATATTATGCTTGTAATGAAAATTTCAACCTGAGCAGTAGTAAGACTTGTTTAATTATAAAAATATTCAACTTCATGAGTTTAGATTAAAAAAATGACATATAGCCATTTCTGTTTTGTCTTTAAAGCTTTATTAGAAATAGTGGCCCACCTATCCTTTTTATCCTCAAAGCAACAGTGCATATATTAAGAAAACAACTCTTAAAACCACTATTTGCTCACTGCTTTTCTGAAAAAAGAAACAAAAGGTTTATAATTTAACTGAAAATACAACACATAATAACCAGTAGATACATTATTTCATCTCTACTCAGACAAACCCCCGATGAATAAATTGTTAAGTCTGTGGAAGTCAGTATCTGCTATCCTTATCAAGACATGCAGGACTTTACAGTAAAAAAGAGATGAACTCTATGAAATTAAGTTTATTTCAAAGTAAGTACTGTTAAAAAATAATAAAATAAATAATGCTATATGAAATAATGTATTTCATATGAAACTACAATGTCACTACTGGAAACCAAGGACTGATATGGCCTCACATCATTACTCAGAGAAACCCAAGCCCTGAGCCAAGAGAGCCCTGACTCCTATCCACAGGCTCCTTTATAATCAAGCCAATATTTGTTCTTTCCCCTTTCTACACTGATTATCAGTGTCTGCATTGAACTGTGCTGCAGCAGACAAGGCTAACTTTTTTTTTTAATACCATGAGACAGGATACGTTATGTGGGTGTGCTGGAAGGTAAAAAGCTGTTGGAGAAGTGGCAGAGCAAAGAGGGAGCAAAGCTGAATCAGTTCCTGCCTGTGTTCTTGGGAGTCCCTTTTGGAAACCTTCTACAGCTGAAAGCATAAGTTACCATATAGTAATTAAAACTAAATTAATCTAAGGAACATTGTACATAACCCTGTTCTGTTTCAGTAGAAAAGTAAAAGCCTGATCAATAGTCAGTATACATGACTGAATTCCGTCATTAACAACACAGTATTTTTAAAGGCTTATTATGATGCCTGGTATTTGCAAAGTAATTTATCTACCGTAAGAAATGGAAACTATTTGCTTAAAAAAATCTCTGATACGTGCACAAAAAATGCAGCAATTTTTTTATGTTAACTGTTAAAATGTTTACCTGCTTTATTCTGCAAAGATCTTCTACTGCCTTGCCAGTTAGGAAGGTCATAGAGGTCACTTTATTCTGCAACAGACAAGCAAAATAAGAATGAAACACCTCAACTGAGACAGTTCTGACTACTTCTGTATTAAGAGAGTACATACATAAAAAAGTTGCTTCATTACAAAAAAAAAAAAGTGATCTAAAGCAAGGACAAAGAATTCCAAACAGCTCTCTAAAACAGTCTGCTCTTTGTATTAAAAGCTGTGGTTGAAATGCAGATATATTTGTAGCATTCAATTACTGTACAGATCAATAAAAAAGACTGTAGAAAGTCTAGAAAATTCAGATTTTATGAAAGCTCCTTCTTTCAATGCTTCTGCAAAAATGATGAGCAAGAAAAGTAACTTAAAATAGTTAAATGATTGAAAATGCATCTGGAATTGAACACACCACTGAGAATTAAGTTTCCCAGTTTCAGTTTTATGCAACTGCAAATCTAGACAGACTGGTTTAATCATAACAATTTCTGCTTTTTAAATCATAGGATTTAGAAACTTTACTTTGAAATGTGAACTTTTGAATTAGAATTTACCAACTGACAAAGAAAACACATACAACTCGGACTATGCACCTTCAACGAGAGACAATTTTATATTCTTCTTACCCCAAGATCTCTGGAATTGTCTACATGAACACAAACATAACGTGCATTGATTCCTTTAACACAGTTAATTGTGATGTTTTTAGTTTTGTTTTTGTCCTCATCTCCTGACTCCCAGAATGTTTCTGTAGACCCATCTGTTAAACTACCAATCATGGCAGGTCGGCTTGAGGTTTTAATGTCAACAATGCTGGTTAGGTCTTTCAGGCAAACCACTATACACAGCTCCTGTGAAAACAAATGGAAATATTTAAAATACTTGAGAGTAAGCCCAAATACAGGCATGATTTAAAATTTTTAAAACCACACAGGCATTTTTGTTTTGAGGAATGGGCTCTCCAAGAACTATGTGCTTAATTGGTTCAAATTACTAAGTCTTTTAAACCAAAGGAAATATTAATAGCTAAGAGCTAAATATATTAGCAAATGCCTAAATATATTGATAAATGGAAGAAAACACATCAAAAATATTAAACAGAAGTATTAATTCATGCTCCTTGGAATAAGAGAAGGAAAAAGATGTAAGCAAAGAAGAACTGGAAGTACACAATATTTAACTAACTACATGACACAATGGACTCCAAGATGTTCCCCAAAAACTTCACCTGCAAACAAGCACTTACAAGCACTGCTCCAAAATTTAGGTTTGAGTGATATACAGGGTCAATATTGAAGCCTCTGAAGCTAAGTATGAGAGCCTAAGTAGCAGGAAGAAGACCCCAAACTGAGTTCAAGGAAATATGACATTGCAATAAGGAATATTTTAATTTGAAGAGAATCATCATTGAAAGTACAGACTGTTCACAAATGATCTCTGCTTCTGAGCCAGAGCTGGAATACTTGCCTGATTCATGACTTCAAAACCAGACTGAACGCTGATACTAAAACTCTCTTCACTATCTCCATCATCAGATTTAGACAAAATATTGTTGATATGATGAAAAACATTGCTCTGGTGCAGGAACTGGTGATCAGATTGTTTGAATTTAAGACTCCAGCACCTGAAAACACATTTAAATTACTTTGAAATTTTGACTGTTGTTAAAAGACATAACTTACCAATGAAAATATTAATTACATTTTTGCTTCTCTAAATATTTTCTATGAATATTTAGCTTCTAATTTTGCAGGATCTCAAGTGCTTCTAGTGCATCATTTTGAGATAGGCAGGAATAAGGTTTTCTTAGAATGTTAGTAGCAAATGCATCCATTATTATTCATTTTATGTCTTTGAGACAGATACACAGAAAAAATCTCGAAGTTTAAAGATACTATCCAGGTGACAGATTTCTGAGCAAAGGGCACTACACTACCATGCACATACACGCAGGTTCTGCCGTATTATTCTGTAAGATGTTTTCTTTTTCATAGTGGTCACAGTACAGAATTTAAAAGCAAGTACATTTCTCTCAACAAAGTCTTTTACATATTTATATGTATAAACACATATCTGGGTCTTCCATGTATCTCTTTCCTAGTGGTAAGGATAGACATGCTCCTTCTCGCACCAAGTTTTCAAGCACTGTGTTTACATTGCAAAATCTTTTAACTGTAATTCTACAACATATCCAGCCTCTTCAAGAATTTTCTGATTTGTGCTTACCTTAAGGCCATTTGCTGTAATGCACTACCACTGGGAAGAGACATCATAAGATCAGAGATTGTCTGAAGAAGGCGATGGAAAGTGTGGGGTAAGGGGTGAGCTGCTTCCCCAGCAATCACTATATCTGACAGAGGGTGTTCACACACTCTTGTGTCTTTTTCCTACAGGGCAAAGCAATTTGTGTGTTATTAACAGACTTTCTGAGGGAAAAAAGATTAAGTGAACAAAAACATTTATGCTATTTGCTTTAAGAGTAACAGCAACAATCTTAAAATGAATGTGAACTTGATGCAGTGTCAGAGAATTTTTACAGTACGTTACACATGAACCTCAAACAGGGAATTTGGGAAGTATATTGAATACTGCCACGTATTTCTCATCATTTAAAGATGTGAAACATTACACTGCAATAATTTGAAAACAAAGAAACAAACCAGAAATAAATAACATATTCCAGCTGTTGAAACCAACTTTGAGCAGCAAAATCCAGCCATAGCAAACTTGATAACTAAGCTAATGTTATCAGTTGCTGCATTTCATTAGAGCTGTGAAAATAATAATTCTTAGTTAAGGTGTGTTGGTATCATAAAAGCAGTGTACCAGGTTACACAGCCAAAAAGACTAAATTCGGACCAGCTCATTCCTAAAGTGGATTAGAATTCAAGTGATAAAGATTACCATGACTTATTAACAGCACCAGCATAATTTTTTTAATCTATTCTTTGTGGACATTATAATGTTTTAAATGAGAGCTAAGTCTAGTAGAGGTTGTATGAAGACATCTTTTAGAAGTGTGATATGTTTATATGCTACATTTTCAGAACTGACTATAGATTTTTCTTAAATCACTGAATTAAGTATACCCAGTGCACATATTTACTTGTGTAATTATTTATATATACACACATACACAGCAGTACGTAAATTAACTATGCATTTTTGTAATTAACTATGGAATTTTCTTACAACACTGAAAGAGCAAAATAAACCACAAAGCTTCTTTAAAAAATATTTTCTCTTTTCTCTCTTCTCTTTGCTGGGCAAAGGATGAATAAAAAGCAAACTGTAAAATTTTTTAAAACATGCTTGTGCTTTTTTTGCTTTCTTCCTTCCCATGAATACTCAAAAACAATGCAGTAAAAGACTGTATAATTCATTAGCATATAGAATCTCATGATTTAGAAGAAAAATTAATCTATGTCTACAGAATAGAGTTGTAGAGTTCAACTACAATTTAAGGTTTTGCTTCAGTGAGAGGATTAAGGAATTTTTTTGGCCCATAAAAAAATTTGCCTACAAAACCAGCAGAGATAAAATGAGTGCAGAACCTCACGTACTTGTTCTGCATTTTCTTTATTTGATTTATTTTCTTCATCCTCTTCTTCTTCAGGCTCTACAGGTGCAGGAGTCAGGGAAGCCACAAAATGCCATAAAATATCATGAAGAGAAGTGGTTTGAATGACATTACAAAGAAGCCAGTTGAAGGCCTAAAACAAATTACATACAGAGAATTACTAATTGGTAAGCAAATCTGGAGTAAAACGATTTCCTAAACATTTTTATGTAAGGAGGTGCACTGATGATTTGGACAGGCAAATAACAATGCTACGGTCTTAAAGTAAAATGTTATTGCTCTGTAGCTAAAATAATTTATTAAAATGACAATTATAGTACAGGGAACATAGCGTAATCTTAAAAAAAATAATCCAAGACAGAATTTACAACCATCTTATTTTAATCATACAGGATCCATCAGTACATTAATACCTCCATGGCAAAGACTCGGCATGCAGATTTCCGTAAGGCTTGTTTCATTGCTATTTCAAGTCCTTCCAGATCATGATGCTGGATTACAAATGCCAATACTGGCCACTGGAAATTTCTCTCTCCTTTGGAAAGAGAGCTGTGGGCGGAGATTAACCGAGAAAGTTCAGGAGATGGATGTCTCAGGAGAGAGGACCCCACTTCTATTCAAAAGCATAAAAATACGCATACATTAGATTCCTTGTCCATTTCAATTTTTTAGCCACAGTAAAAATGAAAAGCAATAAAACACTTTTAGAATTGATTATTTTTTCTGAGAGAAAATTGCATTAAAAAAGCAGTATGGAAAAATGATGCTTCAACTGAGAAAGAAAACACCACCTTCACTTTTAAATCAGGCACAGAAGATACATCACAAATTTCAGAATTACAGTCAATTATCCAATCTTGGGCTAATTCTGTGCCACTTAGCTAACACTTAATGCTTACTATTAGTTTGTTTTATAATTAAAAAGTCACTATGTGTATTTATAAAAAATACATCTGCCTACAGTTTCCAAGAAGAATTGCAAATCCTTGAATAATTTTTCCCTGCTTCTGATGTCTGCGCTCTTACCTGCATCTCCACTGTTCACTCGTCTCCTGGGGATTGCCTTTACACGTGCTGGCAAAATTGAGTGCTGTTTGTCATATTCTGATGCAACAACTGAATATGATCTTTGAAAGACTGTGCGCTTTGCAAGATCTGTGTCTGTTATTGGGCTGGTTTCCAAACTACGAAGAAATCAGTAAGTAATACACCCATTAACAAATATATAGAGTATATATGAATTATACATCAATAATTAATAAGGATACATGCATTTCATAATCACAATGTTACTACTGCATGAAACTTTGTCTTATGTACCTAATAACTATTTAAATACTGGAAAAGAAGGAGCACATATTAGAATTGCACGTGGTGAAAAAGCATGCAAGAGCTTTATAAACAAATGTAATGATGGACACAATGAGTTCCAAGAATTTAGGTATTTCTTTTAGAGAGATACACACATTTGGATCATGCCTGAATTGAAGTTTCAGACTAAACTTCTCCTGAGAATGTAAGTGAAAACATCTATGAAGTGAGTTTTTAATATGGAAGCCAACTGAAATTTATAACTTTATGTGAAGTAACAGTTTCTAGCATCATTAGCCTTAAAGTCAAATTTGAATTGCTACGGCTATACCTCTGACATATTTTACTCCTTACCTTCAGTGGACTTCTTACAGTCTGCAGAAGGACTCCCAGCTTATGCTGTCCCTATAGGCCTCAGGAGACCATGGTGTCCACAGTTTTAATAAAGGAATATACCAATACGATGCACTCTTAAGGAGTTTTGTTAGAAAAGTTCTATTTCTGAAAAGACTACATTATAGATTGTAGTATTCCAATAAACTATTTGTGCAGTCAGTATGAAATACAACAAATTGAAATAAAAACAGATTAAAAGCAAATTTTCTCTTCATTACATCCTCACTATAGTGTGAGGAATCACTGACATCTGAAAACACTGAGTAGATTCTGGACTATTATTAATAGTAAGAACCCCTTTTTTCCCTGGGGAAACAAAAATTTTTGTACCTGCTTGAATTAGATCACAGTAAACTTAAGAAGAATAAGAAGGTGGCTTAACCTAACAGAAACCATCTAGCACTCTTGGTCCTAGATAGCATTGCCATTTCTTCAGTGACATTCTTTGTCCCACAGAACAAAGCAGCAACATCTGCTTTGAAAAGTGTAAGGCAATAAAATTTCTTCCTGTTCCAATTTCCCTTCAGAATGAAATGCTGAAAGGAGAACTACAACTACTTCCTTTGAAAAAGGCCATTAATCTGCACTCAATCAGTTGTGATAAAGAACAGACATCCAGTCAAAAAACCCTGCTTCATTTACAAGGAGTTTGTAACAGTTATAGTCCTTGGATTATTGATCTTTAGATCACTTCTTCAGTTCTGTAGATCCTGGAAAAATTGTCTCTATAAGGAAATAAACAGACTTGAAGTAGAGGCTATGAATAAATTTCCCTGTATGCCAAGTCTTTATCAACTGAACAATTTTTTTCATATTTGGGTTGTAAACACAGGATCTTTCTAGAGAGAATTAATTGGTTTTAAGTACAGTAAAAAGTTCCAGTTCTGATTTGTATATTCGTTGCATATTTACATACTTGAACATACTCCGCTGCTAACAGTTGAAAATATACCTGAAAGGCTATGATTCACTGAAAATTTCCTAACTACAGCTTCATATGCTTTTTTGGCTTTTATGCTGCCATTTCAAAGACTGGTCTGATACTTTAGCTTCTTAACTGCAGCAATGTTTTCCTATTTTTTATTTATTTATTTTTTAAATTGGTGTTATGCTACTGCTATAACATTTGTATGTAGTACCTAGAATTACAAGGAAGTACCTTGGGGGCATGGACTTCATGTTACTCTCTGGCTCCTCAAAGACATTAGGGCTTGCATCAGGAGTAACGGAGATGTACGGTGCAGGTACTGAAGTTGAGCGCAAGTATCTCATCTCATCCTGGAAGAGGTTGTCATCCTGGTACCCAACAAAATTTTCATGATGATGCCTACACCAAATTAGATTTTTAAATTAAAGATTAAAAATTGCTGAAACACAAACACACGCACAAGTTGTTTGCCAATACACTTCATCAGCCAATGCTATTCACTTACTCTTCACCTATTAATGCTTTTAAGCTCATTGTGACATTAAAGTGCTCATGGAAAACACAGCAGCATTTTCAAACAATAGGAAGTGAGGGTCACCCTTTCCTAGCTTTTAGTATTTTCATTAGGTATTCCCAGAATGTGTTTTAGGTCCAAACTCTACCCAACAGAAACACAAGAAACTATGGTGAAATTTACTTAGAAACACCAAGAAAGAACATTTCTTCTGGTTTCCTTCTTAAAACTTCTAGCTGTGAAGAGAAAAAAATGTAGTGCATATGTCTGCTACTAACACACTAAGTTAAACTCTTTGGGAAATTCTGAATTCGTTGGACAGAGACTGAACTGTTATAAAATATTTAGCATCCGAAAGCTACACAGGGCGTATTTCACTCTAGGAGAAAATACAATCTAAAAAATTGAACAAGAAAGCAGATCAAAACAGACAGAAGAAAAAAAAATCATAAAGGATTAGGAAAATATGTATTTTTCTATGTAAGTTTTAGCTTAGTTTACACACACATTTTTACCCAATACTATACATACGTGAGTGTTAAAATCAATATTCACACACTTCCTTTAATTACCTTGCCAGTGTCTGTAAATAGAGACATGGCATCTTAATGGGAAAGTCTTCAGAAATTCCTTCTTTGAGACTGGGAAGTTGAGACTGGAATGCTTTTGCAGGGTTATAGCAGAGGATACTGGGCTCAGCAGCACTACTCAGCGATAGTAAATACAGTGCATTGGCTTTAATCACTTGATGGGCTTCCATAGTTGGCAAGGCACGAGGAGTCTTAACTTGCATTGGTTTTCTCCTAGATTGTTTAATCTAGATAAATTTAAATAAAGAATGATTAAATTCATCACAGGACAATCTGATGACCTAGCTTATACTACAGCAGCTTAATTCTACCTGCTGTATGACAAAACACATTTCTATTACTTTCCTACCTTTACAAACATTTAATAAACAGCTGATACTTTTGACATTTGCTTCAGGATTAATTTTGCATGCAAAAAGTATAAGAAAGTTTAGTTTAAAAATTAAAGTAAAATTAGCATTGTTCTGCTTACCTTGAAACATTAACATATTTTCATACTTTAAGCAAGAATCTGAAATCAGTCCCTCAAGAATAATATGAGAAAAACACCTTTTGTACTGTTCCCATTAAAAACTGCTCTAGTGGCCTCTTGTATTCAATGATCTGGATTACTAAAATCATTAAAGAAACTATAAACATGAAGTTAAAACAGCACTCATTTTAGCAAACAAATAAAACCATTCAAAGTTAAATAAACTGACAGATACGTAAAAGAATTAATTATTACATTCACTCCTGTGGTTATATTGGGATAAAAAGTAAAATTACTTTACAAATTTGAGAACACTATCATCTAAAGAGAAGAAATCGAGTCAGAAGCCAGCAAAGTTTCTATTTTCTTATCTTACACCTATCAATGAGGATAAGAGGATATTCCAAAGCTTTCCAAATTATGAAATCCCAGATTTCTTAAACTAGCCCTTCTTTTCAAGATGGGAATGCAGCACTATTAAGCAGATAGCTAAATATATGAGCTGAAAATACCTTCTCTCTTGCTGCTGCTTGCTTTTCACGGAGATATTTTTCCCTGCATCGATCGCACACCAAATACCACGTGCTCCCTCCAATGCCACCATCGCCACAATTCCCAGCCCATCCTCCACAGAAGTGCCCAATGCTATTGTAACCTTGGCCACCTGCATAGCGGCCACAACCTACATCGGGGGAAAGGTGAGAACCAGTTATTTCAAAAGAAGGATTCTTACTCTATTATTTATTGCTGTAAGAGAGGGATGAAATGGGGAGAAAAGAAGACGCTTGTCTTTTCTTGGCATAATTTTTCTACTTTTCTGTATGCCTGAACTGGTTACAAAACAAAGTTCTTGTCCGTTTCCCACCAGGGTCCAAAGAGTCCAAATGCACTGTAGTTTTCAAGTTTTCATAATGAACTTGTCTGAAGTATGAGCAGCTCCCTATTCAGACAGCTATGTGATGGTAAGGTCAGGATTATAAATTAGCCAACAATATCTGTAATTTAACAAACATAATAACCTTGCCTCCTAGCTAATAAAGCTTAAGGGGGAATGGAGTGTATTCTTTTGCTTATTAGAGTTTCTCAGAAAGATTCAGAACTTTAACTTTGCACACAGAGCTAAAAAAAACCCACATACCAACAAGTACACCAAAAAATTAAATCACTGATACCCAGTACTGACACAGCAGACAGAAGTTTTCTAGTCTTGACAGTAGAACAGTAACAGAAAAATTCTGGCAACGTAGAAATTCTTAACTGATCAATCTCATTTTTTATTTTCAATTTTCTCAGCAGCACAGTTTCAAATCCCAAAGTGTAAAAAATGGCACATTTCTGAAGAGCTACTGTAAAGTGAGAGCATTATTTTGACCTCGTTTCAAACAACTTTGAAACTTTAGATCCATAACTACTTAAAATTATACACAAAGACGTGCAAATAAGCTGTATGGATTTAGTGTAAATAATAGAAAGGATAGCCTGAAACATTTTTGTAACAGTAACTAATACCAGAACATGTGTGTGAAACATACTTTAGGGATTCACAAGGGAATTAAAAATATGGAGTCTTACCTGGATGAGCTTGTCTCATGTGGTAAGTCACTGGATACGGATGGGATTCTCCACACAATTCACAGATGGTGTCTTTTTCAGGTCCTCCTACTGCAAGCTGGGCCATCTCACCAAAAAGATTTCCCCTTGGCCTAGTCTCAACCTTTTCTTTTTTCTTTTTCTCCTTTTTAGCTTTCTTGTTATCTTTGTCACTTTCCTTCTTCTTTAACACTGCGCAAGAACCAGGACTTGGAAAAATCATGTTTTGGGAAGCTGCTTTAATAGTTGCTAAAGAAATATCTTCCCAGAAAGCTACTAAATGCTGCAGTGTTAATGGAAGAGGAGACTTGGATTTAATTGTGTGATGACTGGATGTTTCAAAAGAGGTAGTTTCAGTTTTTCCATCCTCACACTTTTCATGCAGAGGTGGTTCTTTCAACATAGAGAGAACTTTGTTTTTATTGATGCTACCCATTTTAGATATATCTGGTCCATGAGGTGAGATGTTGAACATGTTAAGAGCAGATGATATTTCCAATGAATGTCTATTTTTCAACTTGGTTTCTTTTTCCTCTGCAGGTTGTTGAGTAAGACTGCTTCGTATGGGTGCATGCTCTTTGGATAGTTCTGGATTAAACTTCAAAAAAGATGAGCATGCCATGGCATCATGAACTATTCCTTCATGCCAAAGAAATGCAGCAAATACGGCTCGAGCACATTCTGCAACAGAAGGTGACATTGCTTGCTTGGCAGGCTCTATGGGCTTTGATCCATCTCCTTTGAAAAGGAAGTTGGATTTTTCTTTTTTGGGTCTCGTGTGCCTGCCAGCACATTTACGGCTCACTTTTGGAGATGCTCTCATGTCTTGCTCATCCTTCAGTGGTGCCTTTCCAATGCTGAAATGAACTTTATTAGAACCATCATCCAGACTTCTGAATTCAGTGTTGTCTTCACAAGTGGTATCTGTAATGCTGTCTGTCTTCAAAGTACTCGAAGTACAAACTTCAACTACCTCACTGTGAAGATTTTCTTGTACGACATGAGGGGAAGGAGCTCTATTTTCAGGTTCTGGTGCAGGTTTTCCATCTTTTGCAACAATTTTTGGTTTGGGTGAAGTGGACCTCCCCCTTAAGGGTTCTGTTAGTGGCACTTTCTTTTTGCGAAGGGTGTCTGGATCTAATGTGTAAGAATCTGATTTGGAGCGTTCTCGAGGAGGATCAAGCTTTGTTTTAACAGGGGACGAAGCTTTCTGAGGTAGAGTTTTATCGTGGGGTGATGAGGATCGTGGAGAACTAGCACCAGATCTAACGCCTGTAAGTGTCTTTGTCTTTGGAGAAGATGACCGGGTTCCTGGCCCTGGAGATTCAGCTCTCAGACCAGGAGTTGTTCTTCCATCACTTTTTAGTGTTTGCAAAGTGTTATGATTTGGCGACAGAGACCTGCTGTGCGAGTCTGACCGCAACTTTGCGGTGTCTGATTTCAGCATCAGGCACTCACTGGCTGATAAGCTGTCGGTGTTTCTGGGCTTCTTCTGCTCGGCAGCAGCTCTGTTCATTCGCACATCAAGTTTGGGTGACCTGCAGTCAGCTCTGTGTTTTGATGACATGTCTGATTTTCCTGCTGGAGAAATCGGTCTAGCTGCTCCTGTGAAATTCATTCGGTCACCTGTGTAATATTTTATAATTGAATTGTTACATGTTGACAGTGACATCTTTAATAGTACAAAACAAGGACTAAAGACCCAAACACAAGATAAAGATCAAAGACATGCTTCTGTTCACATCAAAATGAAAGGAAACATGAAGGGATTTTTTCCCCCTAGAATACTTTCAATACATTTCTTTTCCCAAAGATACACAGAAACAAGTGTTAGGAAGTTTTCACAGAGAAAACATTACTATGGAGATAATCAAAAAGCACAGTTCACTCTTTCTACAAAACACTAGTAAAGGAAGTGCAATTTACATCCTTAGGTAAAATTCCAGGAGTTCTAAGTTTACCACAGTTGCAACAGAAACCAGGGACTATTTATCTATTATCTCAATGTGTGACAGGCTGACTGCAAGAGGAGACTTGCACAGACATCAAATGTATGGCCAAATTTATTTTATTTAATGCTCAAAAGTCAGAAATTGTAGGAAGCAAACACTGTAAATAAGGCAAATTGGGCAAGAGGCTTGCAAATATGCTCAAAACTACTCAAATTGATTATCTGAGGAATCTACTTTTTTAAGACCACAATCTATCCATGTTCTGCTACCAAAACACTTAAGAAACAACAAACCCACTTTTTTCAACCACGAAGTTAAATGGGCAACCCTGGTCAATGATGTCCTCTTATTTTGATGCACTAATTTATTGTTCCTATGCACACTGACTTTGTACATATATTAATCTACAGAGCTATAAGAACAGGCATCTTAGTACAAGTACATCCAAAACAAGGTTATACAAAAAGTAGCTTACTAAGGCAATCTACCTCTAACACCTCTGTGAACCAAGTCTCTCTTGTAGAATGATATTTTGAAAATTAATTCAAGCAGTATGGAAATTACTGGCAAGCAATGCAGCAGTTAATACAGCTATCCCTCCATAAACCCCTACTGCAAAATCTTGAACACAGAGTTAAATCCTTCTGATTTGGATGGGTTTTCATTAATTAAACATGAGAAGTGTTTCCCTAGTAAGGCCTGCAGAATTAGGACACAGTACTTAGAAATATTTTACTTTTCTAGATATTAAAAGGTTGCTTGCACTTGTCTGGGCACATTTTTGGGAAAGCAACTATTTGTTAAAAAATAAAGTTTCAATTAATCAGAGAATATTTGCAAATTTAGGCCTTGATTTCTAATGAGAACAGGATAGACAGTCCCCTTTTATCTAGTACCTTCAATATTAGAAGCTGTGAAATCAGTATTTACTTTCTTATTCATTATGGGATCTGAAGCAACTTCACGCAGTTCTCAATCTCAAACCCTTATCCCTATGCTAGAAAATACATAGATGCAATTTGTTTCTACTATTATCTCACAGTATTAAAAAAAAAAATTAAGCAAAATTCAGCAACACAGATGCTTCCTCAGGTTACAAAAATAGTATTTCACTATTTCCATATTTAAATACCTTACAATAAAATGAACAACAACAGGAAAAAGTGAAGGTAAATGCTGGAATATTTAAGAAGTTCGAAGGTTAGGATACTCCCCTGCCTTCCCAAGACATGGCAGAAATTCCTACTTTTCTGAGCAGAGAAAAAATATTGTGTCTATATTTAGGAATAATAAATCAAACGTAAGCAGTAGTATATAATGCAAATATCTCAAATATTTATCAACCTAACCAATTTAATCTGTCTTTAGTCTTTTTTCTTATGAGTTCTATAATTGTTTTTCACTTGGAGAGGGGAGATGGAATAGGAAGGCAAGAAATAACATGGTACATTGTGGTTTATAAAATGACTGTTCTTGCTAAAATAAAGAACAAAACAGTTTCGAAGTACCAGTCCAAACATTTCAACCATGCCAGCTTAGTTATTCACCATTTTTACTGATGAGCTACTCTGAGATGCTTATTTTGCAAAAGATTAATTCTGAAATACAAAAGATTAATTCTGAAATGCAAACTGGAATTGCTTTTATACACATTTTTCCCAGAAACAAATGAAAAGATTAATTTAAGGTCTGCCAGATGAAAAAATACTTTTGACAGAAACTTTTACAGAATGCCGCATGAAAGAGAAAAGTGAAAACATGACAGTCATTTTAGAGGACATAGAACACTTCAAGCCATTCAGCAAAGTATCAAATTTAAAGTACGTGCACGATTAGCAAATACCAACGAAGAAAACATTCTAGAACAAAACTGCTAATGAAAGGTGTAGCCTAAAAACAGCTTCCAACAAAACAGCATCTTCTTTCTTAAAAAAAAACAAAGGTTTGGGTTTGGATTTGGACATATACAGGTAAATAATCCTAATTAGCATTCTAGGGTATAAGCACAAAAAGAAAAATCTCCCAAAGGAAAAAACACATAAAATAGCAAGCTGCTTTGTCTGTAAGCAAAAAAATCCCAGATTTTGTTTTCTGTACCTTCTTATATACTTCTTTTGCCTACAGCTTGGAAACAGGTGTAATTAGATTAACAGTCACTTTCCTGTTTACAAAGCAGGGACAGCTAGCTTGTGTATCATGGAATTGCTGCAACTCAGGAAGGCAACACCGAATGATTACATCAGATGAGCTCCCAACAAATAGGAAACTTGAACATTTGCTTTCAAAACGTTATTCTATTACATGAATGAATGAAAATGAATAGGAGGAGAAAAAAAAACAAACCCAAAACATTGTGCAGGTAAAAAATCTGAATAACCTTGCTATGTTGGCATGCATACCCACCCTTCAGTTTGTGAGAGAGAGATGAAATAGCAGAGGCAGGCCCAGCTACATCACTAGTTTTGTAAATACGCTCACGAGAAGCAAGGCAGCAGGATGGAGTTTCTACAGTGGAAAACAGTTGCACAGAAGCAGCACAGATTCAATGGAAAAGCAGCAAAGATAAAAACAAGCATTTCAAATGATATGCATCTTCTTTGTTACGTATTCTGAATTCAGTGTTTAGATTCCTGTATTTTAAATGACAGCAGTTTCTAGTCGAACATAGTAAATCAGCTTCCTTGATCTAAAAAGGCTGTGATTTCAATATTAGTTTCTGGGTTCTAAAAGTGTAATATATGGGGGCTAGCTGATGAAATTTATGGTTTATTATAAAAACCAGCAGTGTCTAGTTTTGAACTGAACCTGGATTTGAAATGTTAACATTTAGTCTGTAAGTTCAGCGATTAATTATTTAGAACTTCCACATGGCCTTCCAGATGATCAATTTACACATTCTTTTGTGGAAGTTAGAAAACATCTAAAAATTTGTGTTGGAGTCTTGTTAATCACTGGAAAGAATGCAGATATATTAAACACATCAGAACTCTCTATTTTCAGAAGTGATTGCACCTGAATAATATAATGTTTTGAAGAACTTCACTTAGGTAATGTGGAGCTCCTCAATACAAGAGACATAACTAGCAGTAGATGAGTGTCAACAGTACATACATGAAAAAAGACCAGTATCAGCTCTTAAAATAATTTTGACTTAAAAGAAAAATTCTGATGTCATCCAAGATAATTTCAGTAGAGTCTACTGACACCAAATCTGTTAGATTTGCTCTACAACAGTGAAACTGGGAGAGAAATAATAGGGACTTTTTGTTTCAGTCTATCATTTAATTTTTCTAATTTTTCTATTTTTTTCTGGTTTTAATTCTAATTCCTATTCCTTGTTTTGGAAAAAAAAAGGTAAAAGTCTTACTGAAGTAATAATTGTAAAGAGAATGTGTATGTTAGAAGATGCTTTTGTACAAATGGAGCAAGGTAGTTGTATTGAAAATAAGTAATTTCAATTCCTACACTACTTAAGACATCTTTTTGTTCTGGTACTACATTTACTAACTTGTACACATTAACATACTAACCCTGATACCTTATGCAATGAGCTATGGTTTTAGAGACTCTACAATGAAAAGATGTTCATATATTTGAAGTAAGATTTTAATTATTTAAAAAAAGAAACTAATCTTTAATTTCTCAACACAACATTAGCACAGATTTAATACCAGTATTACCTACTGTTGATACCTACAAATGATTTGGAGAGATCTGATAGTACCTATAGAGCTTCTGAGTAACAAGATGTCACTCTGTCAGTTTTTCAAGGTAAAAGGCAGACAAACATTAGGAGCACAAAACAGCAGGCGAGGCAAACCTAAAAATGTCAATTTGATAACACTAGCATCCCACTCTACGAATAATTAAAGGAAAATCATTACTAAATCCACTTTCCTGAAAGCACATTTATACGTAATTCTTTCACTTTGTGGATGAGAATACTTACATTTTATGATGTTGTAATCTAGTGTTGAACAATGTACTACTGCTGTTAGATAATTGCAAGGGGACTGTGGGACAAAGAGTATGTACCCAGGATAACTGGTCAGCCTCAGGGACCAACATTTTGATCAGGACTCCCTCTTTTCTAAACATCCTCAAAGACTACAAAGGCATGCAATACAAGGCAGGCAAGGCCTGTCTCATGAGCCATTTGAATGTGACAGTGTACTTTTAGTCACACTCTTTCCTTCAACATGGAAATAGCTCCAGCTTGAAAAGCTACACAATATATAGACATAAGAGGCAATTCAATTTCTATGGCAGGATGCAGTCTTTTAACAGCTGTGCCTACCTCCCCTGAGGAAACCTAGGAATCAAGACATACCACTAACTGCTTCATGTGAGCCTTCTTTAAACTCTGTAACAAACATGTAAAACATCACTGGAAAATGGAGTTAGGTTCATGTTTCTTCTGAAATGCCACTGCTTTTCTGCATCATGGTGAAGGAAAGCACTGACCTGCCTTTGCTGTGTTGCCTAAGCAATGGATGCCTCTTCAGAAATCATGTATTCTTTTACTCACTTTTTCTGACACAGAAGCTACAGTACAGCTGTCAGTTGAATTTCCCCAAGCAGTGCAATCAATTTATCTCTTTACACATCCTGAAAATGCTAAATATCATAATGACAGCAGGACCAGGACTTTTAAAAAAATTATTTTTCCATGAATAAAAGAATGCACTGAAGAAAAAATGTCTGAATATTAAAAAGAGAGAAAAGTATTTGATACAGTTGAAGTAGGGGAATGAGTGAATGAATTAAAGCAAAAGCTGAACTATGGTATCATCAGAAAAATCTTAGCAATGTTCTATACCAAAGGTGGGGTTTGGAACACCAATACCTGAGCCACTTAAGTTTACTAACTGAAAGCAACATTCCTGTGCTGAGAGGGTACATAAACAAAAGAATTCAATGTTTTCTAATTTCTAATTATAACTTTTGAAGATGTGATAAGAGAAAATTATTTCTAAAAAAACACTTGACACGATTTCTGCTCTTCCTCCATCCTTTACCATACCAACCCCCAAAGGATGGTTTTGGGTTGACCTGGACAAATGTATGTTTCCTATGTATTCTTTCCTATAGAATCTGGAAAGCCTAGGTTATGAGAACATTTAATTTAGCACAGATTTTCAGG
Organism: Erpornis zantholeuca; assembly: GCA_013400515.1. Lineage (NCBI taxonomy): Eukaryota > Metazoa > Chordata > Aves > Passeriformes > Timaliidae > Erpornis > Erpornis zantholeuca. Next base: position 209,617 of record VZTN01000565.1, read on the forward strand.
AATGATGCTTTGGGAATATGCAGCACCTGAAAAAACAGTCAGAGCAATTGTCATTGGTTTAACTGTTGATTAAGTCATTTCAGCACAACACAGAAGAGATCACCACTGCCTGGTTGAGAAGATTCTCTCCCTTCATTTTACTGAAACACTACCAAGAAAGGTTATGTGCTCCATATCCGTGCTGGTCTTTTGTGCCCCCTTTACAGTTTTAGAAAATGCCAAGAGCAGCACTGTGGTTTTAAATGCAATTTGACCAGCACCTAGATGGGAAAGGAACAAAACCAAAAAGAAACTGATTACACAATATTGAAGGGATGGATCAAGGAACTCCTTTATGGATGGTTGAACAGCAGCTCTGCAGCATGCTCGGCAGCCCATGCTCTGCAGCATGGATTGGAAATGAAGCAGCCTGACAGGACACTGTACTGAATGGCAGCTCAGCACTGCAGCTTCTGCCTGGACCAGGAAGCAGTACCTCAAGCGAGCTGCCAGGGCTGCATTGGAAGAGAGTGAACGTATCAGAGGTCACAGGGGTCCAAAGCTTTTCCAACCCAGAAACCCACTCCTCATTTGCAGGATCAACTCAGGTGTGAGGAAACATGGCACAAAGGTCTAACACTGGTGACTGCAAAGTCTCACACTTCCCTCCTTAAGTTCAGAGCTCAACAGCCAATTGTCAAACTTTGGCAACTGATGCTAGACAGTACGCTGAGATCCTGTTACCCACACTTGCCATGATAAGGAGATTTATGACCCAGCACATACTGCTGAAGGTTGAGAAACAAGATCTTCCATGACCCCCTAGGCTTCCACACTTCCCCTACACTCAGAACTCAAACAGACATTTGAGTCTTCTATGCTTTTAACAAAGTTCATTGGCAAATAAATCGAGCAACCAGTAAAAATCTTGTGGCTATGGGAGGCTGCAGTCACAAGCAAATCTTTTACTGATAAGCTTATGAACTTCTCAGAAGCAAGCTGCAGTAATTGCAGCCTGGTTTGGTCAAATATTCTAGGAAGAAACATACATAAACTTGTGATCTTAATGGAAAAAAATTCTTGCTAAGGGTCCAAGTCAATAGAGATGTTGTTGTACTCCATGTAGGTTTTGCCAGCTCTTCTACCTTTTCTGAACCTTTTTTAGTTGCATACATGACTGACAAAGAATTAAAATATATGGCAAGAGTACCTTAATTTTGTATGCCCCTGTGAAAAAGAAAACAATCTCTTGTACAACCATGCTGGAAAATTAGCAAAGGAATTAAGCAGGAAAGAACAATCATCCTTTCACAGAGTTCTAGCAAGTGACACGAAACTGCGTAACGGAGTTTCCCTTTTTATTTTTGTAATATCCCTTCTGCAACAAGGTCTTTGATGTAACACAGAGCATTGTTGTTACTTAATTATGATGTGAAAGGAATAACAGATACACTTTTTATTTCTTCAAGCATTGTATCTCAGGAGGTGACTGTCCCAAACTGTAGTATTTCTGAAAAAAAATAACCAGACACTGGGTTGGAGGATAAAAGGTTGCAACAAGACTTTTCCCTCTTCCTTAAATGAGTTTGCAAACCAAACCTCAAGGACAGAAAAGCCTCCTAAAAAACCAGCTACCTACAAACACAACTATAATCTCTCACCAGCACAAGGTATGTTTATATCAGATCAACATTCTTCTTCCTATTATAAAAAGCTAAATTACAGAAATAATTCTAGAGGGCAATCAGCAGGATCATAACTTTTCTCAGAATTATGCTTCCAAACCAAATTTTTCCCCAGGAGTAGAGATATCTGAGGAAGAACAGAAAATGAAAATAGTAGACTGAACTACTTAGATTAACTTGCAATCGAGATTGGTATTCAGTATATAACCTCTGAAGACATGGAAATCTAGGCTGGCACAACTTCTTTCAACTAATAGACTACCATTAGTCCATTTAATATAACAGTATATTCACTACAAACATTCATTTTAATTTTAAAATCTAACTTTACTGCAGGAAGCACTTAAGGATGGAGTGCATAATTTGAAACAAACAGCATGTCTACTGCAAAAATTCAATTGACTTGATATGGACTCTTAGGATATGTTGTTTAATGGATTTAAATTTTATTTACATATTTGGTAACAGGAGGTTATAAAGTGATGTAGAAATAATGAATTAAAATTGCATACTTAAAGTGAGTTCCTGTTACAGTTCGATTATAACTGCATCAGACTATCAAATGATCAAGTATATGGATATAGTCTTACAGGCCTCCCTGACAATTTGCTGAATTTGGACAAACTTGCAAATGGAGGATTAACAAGCTTGCAGTAGTCTAAGGAAGTCTAAACATGAAATTTTCTCCCATATTATTCTTAAAATTAGTGAAAACAAAAATGTTAGTATTTCTCTCCTTTGTGAATAATTTATAATATCTGCATCAAACCTGCCACTGGATAATAAACTTTTTTAAAAAAATGTCCTTGTATCAAATCACAGTCAGTGCACCAGTATACCAGTTCAGGTTGACAATTTTTGCCCTTCTGAAAGGGCAAATAACCAAACTGGTTGAGACCTTATACTAAGCCAAGATCGCAAATCAGACATAAATTTGAAAAATATTTCTAGTTTCATTATTTTTTTATTTGGTAGACCACCAGTGCTCCCCCACACCTGACAAAAAAAGGCTTCCTTTTGAATTGGATCCTTATGAAAACACAAAACATGGCTGTAGCTTACTGAACACAGTTCATCTAAATCTCTTGGAGAGAGAAATCTATCAAGCAAGATCTTGGGCAGCCAAAATTGCTGGTTTTGTCTTCATACAATATAGGTCTAAATGCTAAAGGACAAATCATCTGAAATGTGAAATAAGACAATTATGGTTATTTCTGATGCAAAGCTGAATAACTGACTTTACCTCTCTGAACAAGAGAAGAAAACCTAAAACTGATGGGAAAGAATAAATGTTTGACAAATTCTCAATGAGTGCCTACTGATACCACTGTCAATCAGCTATTTTACCTGAGCAGTTTTTGGAATATTCTCCTTTCAGGAAGCCAGTGTAAGTCCAGCAAAACTATGGAAGCTGACAGTCAGAATATTTCTGACAGTCCTTGTAGAAGCAGATTAAAAATTTTAATCTAGTTCTCACATGAAGGATTTCACTGTCACTTGAATAGTATTCCTGTCACCTGTGCTGTAACTGTTCTGCACGTAAGAGAGAATTTAGTGCAGTATCAGTGTTAGTTACCCATTATGAATGCTGAGCTTTTCGTTTTCATTAATCAAAACAAGAAGATTCCTGTCCTCCCATTAGTAATCAGCCTAGCTGGTATTCACCTCAAGGAGAAAACTTTCATGTCTGTGCCAATCCTATGAGCACCCAACAGAAAACTAACAGAACATTTCTTATGAGTAGTGCCAAGTTGTTCCCACTGTCCTGCTACATTCCTAAAGTTAGGTGCAATGACAAAAATAAGAGTTTAGGAGGTAAGACAAGTTAATACCTATACTGCAGTGCATTTTTGATGTTAAAAGAATTACCAACATTTTTTACTATATGAAATATTTACCTTAATTACGAACAAGAGTTGCATAAAATATTGGAAATGCACTTTCATGACTTGTCTACAGTGAAGAACACATACAAAACCAAAATATTGTCAATATAAAACTTAAAGTTGAACAAGTATACTTCTTTGGGAGCATTACCTCACATGCTTCTGAATCATGAAAAACTTAAAACCAGAAAGGTGCACTGTGGGATGATTAGTAGCTGGTAAGCAACTTAGAACAGCAATGTCAAAGCTGCAGAAACGGACTGATGAGGCAGGTAAGGCTGACAAACTTACTCTGAAGCTGTGGCTGAGGCTGCTGGAAGGAAAGGGGCTGTCCGAACACAAATGGACTGTGGACAAGGGAAGAGGGAGGTTTTGCAGCTTGATCAAAGATGGAAGGAGCTGGGAGATTTGGCCGTGACTGAATGGAATTCAGTATGGCACTCAGTTGGTCACCTGTAGTGGGCAAAACAGTCAAAACTACAACCTGTTACCTGTCATTCTCCAGAAAGGCAGAGTAAAATGGTACTCAAAGTTTAAATGATGATAATAGAGAAAGCTCATAAATCTCATTTAGCCACATTCAATGCTGGTTGTGGCTAAACATAAAAATCTCACTTCATGCATGGCAATAAAATTACTGTTTTTTAAGGATCATGGATATTTTACTGCAATTTCTTAAACATTTCAAAATAGAGATTTATATTTGCCTTGCTAAAAAATGAAGAGCAGCCAAAGAAAAAAACAGAAATCCCTAGCATTTACAATAATACACACATGCAACAGTACATGCAGAAAAAAGATTAGAAAAACTGATGAGAAGGGAAAGCTAACATGTAATTAGGCTTTGGCAAATGTATTTCTGTGCCAATGCTTTGGTAAATATTTGCTCGTTTTTGCAAATATTTTTGAAAGGATACTGTCACACTGTTTTTTGAGGTCAGATTGAAGGTAAATTAAAAAATCCATAAGTATCACTTAAGAACTGAAACTGGTTTTCTAAAGAACTACCTACATTTGTTGTGAGACAAATTATGCCCTTCAAAAACTAGCATGTTAAAAACAAGAGTTTTAATTTCTGAAATGCCAATTTTCAAAACACTCTCTGTGAGCATTAGAAATACATGACGCCTCAGTAAGAAGGCCACACCATATTGTAACTTGAAGTATACTTAGTAATATGAGGTAGGAGACACAAAGAATTGGATAGAATCTCAGATTCAAACCATCACCATGCAAATCATAACAACGTCACTTTATTCTGCCAATTCCTATAATTTTGACATCATTGTAGAAAACCTAGTAAAAAAATTTAGCAGCCAACACAGAATTTACAACTCAAAAAATTTACAACATTTTTGGATTATTATCAACTGTATTTTTAAGGAATTAAAAAGAGACCTGCAAATGTATAAAACCCAGTAGTTTGATGAGAACTCTGAAGGTAAATTTATTTTCTTGGTATTTTGAGTTTAAAAATAAGAAGACAAAAATACCAGAAAATAGCTGGAATGCTCTCCTAAATAATCAGCTACAGGAATTAATAATTCAGTTTTATTTCACTGTTTTGGATGTAGCATACCTAAAAACTACTGGAATCTGTACTTCAGCAGGAATCATTCCTACCTTAAAAACCTAGAAGTGATTTAACAACCTGGTCTAGGGGGGTTTGGACCTAGATGATCTCTAAGACTGCTTCTAACCCTAGCCATTCTGTGATTTACATGTTTGACAAACAATTATTCTTAATTACAACATGCTTAATTCTTAAAATGAGTAATTCTTTTAAAGGGAAGAACATCTGAGAAGAGGTTGAAAGTCATCTGCCCACCATAATCAAATATGGAGGTTGGCAGGGAGAATCATGAGGAATATTAAAACTTGCCTGTAACATAGAAAGCTGGAAGAGAGAAGACATAGCTAAATCAAACAGATTCATTTTGAGAGTCATATCTTCTGTTTTGCAGATAATACTGTAAACACACACCTATTATGGGGATCTTTACATTTGATCAGTCATTTTGAAACACTCTTGGATGGGACTGAATTTTCATCAGTACTAGGGCATCCCTACAGAAGTACTTTTAACAAAGAAGCCCCTCTAAAAGAAGTGCTTCATTCAGAAATTCCCCTAAGAGATTGTGCCTTCTTAGGCTTGTGCCTTCCATTTCTTATTTTTCACAAATCTCAAAGCTTCTTAGACCTGAGAATACACAAAGACTGCATATAAAGTAGTGGTACAGCTGAAGAATTCTCTTTTTGGGAAAGTGAGAACATTATTCTTTCAATATTTTTTGCCAACAACTCTCTGCTTTTGGGCAATTCAGAAGGAAATACAGTACACAGAATAAATAAAGTCATGTAGCTGAGTTGTTCATTCACACTTAACATCACAACTTGAGTTTATATTGAGAAAATGCATACAAAATGGTATGGAATTCAATGCCAGGAGCAGCCTCCAAACTTTCTGTAAGTGTATTTTATTCCAAAGAAACACCTTTGAAACTGCCTAAGATATAGTAAAGAAAATCACAATGTCTTTAGAAATCAGGGTGCCTGTTTACATAGCATATTTATGTCTAAGATTTTATCTCTGGACAACACAGAAGAAAAAAAATTCTTGTCTTAATATGTATCTGCAGAAAAAAGAACAGATAATATTTTTGCACTATTACACAACTGACATTGAGAGACAAGCTGTAATACTGCCTCACATCTTAAATACTTCCACTTTTGTGCTTCTACCACTACTCTAAAATGAGTATGGATGGACTGGGAAAAGAAGGTTTAAAAGGCTCTGTAAAACAAAATGAAAATGCTTCAACTTATCCAGCCTTTGCCCACAAAACAGGGTTTCCTACAAGAATGCATGGACAAGTATGAACCACTCTCTACACAGTAAATCTCTACATTGTAAAATTATGTAAAACTATTTCATGTTGTGACATTAACAGACTAGACTATTTAGGAATAATCATTTTCCTATCTTCTCTCCTTTAAAGTAAGTTTTAAGTTATTTTATTTAGGAGACCACAAAGAAATATATGCTGTTGTTAAAAATGACATAGCACACCTTAGGCCCCTATTTGTAGTGGCATAGAGTATAGTGATACAAGAATATAATGACAGAGCTCCAGGGTTCAGGAATATTTCTCAAGAACATCTACCTCAATGAAAGTCCCTTCTGTATTACTAAATATGCTAGAACTAATCAAGAAAGCATGCAGCTTGAGTTTATTTTCACAGCTTTTCTATTTGTATTTAGATCTTGCCATCAAAATGAACCATGATTCAAAGAAACAATTATTTTAAATCAGTAAAATTAACTAGATTTTATTTATTTCCCATTGGTTGTAACTGGTATCCATGTGACTGAAAGGTAACTTCGGTTTTACATTTTTTTTTTAATTTCACAACAAATTTTAAATGGCATGTTTTATCTTGTCAATACATTAAAGGCACTTAAATTGTCAAGACAGAGGAAAAGTGTTTCTGGACTTTTGAAAACATGTGCTTTCTAAATCAAATAGTTTTCTAATCTTGTTTTTACAAGTATGTATTTTTGATTTCAGCATTTCAGTTTTGTGCCTACCACTATAGAAATCCACAACTAACTTCCAAATCTTTAATGATCTTTTTTATAAAGAATACTTAGACTGAGTGAAACCAAAGCAGAGGAAAAAGCAGATTTAGACTTAACACTTTGCAATTCATTGTACTACTGCTTTGGAGAAGACATGTGATGCCTAAAAAGCAGAAAATGAGTAATAAAACATAAGCAAAGTTAAGATAATCATAATTTAAAAAAAATATAAGTGTAAAAACATACCTTTGTTATTTCCAAGGCCGTAATCAAACCCTTGTCCATTACTACAGCTTGTCCCCTTACTGAAAGCTTGTATTGAAAAAGGACTTGGGGGAGGAGTCTGCACATTTTGATCTAGAAGGACTTGCTCTGTAAAAAAACCACATCACTTTGGAGTTAGACCTCTTAGTAACTGATTTACATTAGAAAGATGAGTCACAAAGCAAAAGAGTCCTATTTCCACCGATAGCACTCTTCCTCTCAACTAAATTATCTTCAAATAACCCCACATCTGTTCTTCAGAGCTCATGCTCTAAAAATATAAAGACAAAGGACTTAATACTATGTAGACTGTTTGTTGTTTGACCGAGTTGTTGCCAGCTCTGCCATTATTGACACTTGCTTTTTTCCAGTAACATCACTCCATTCAGCAGTGTTTATTCTTTGGACAGCAGTTGTTAAAATCCCTTTGACAAAGCCA
>VZTN01000581.1:292-47019 GCA_013400515.1 Erpornis zantholeuca
ACAGTTAAAAAAATAAAGTTAATTTTATTCAAATGCCTTAACATGCAGAAAAGATGTCATTCGTGTTCCAATTTTTCTCGTTCACTGTGTCATTTAGAAATCATTTATTGAGGAATACTACTGTTTAGAACTTTTAAAAGCATAGTTCTTGATTTGACAAGCTTGAGAATAAGCACCAAAGACAAGACTCACACCATCTGAAGTTTAGTAACCCTGTATAATCAGCACGATGAATTATTTTAAAGAAAGGAGGAATTAAAATAACATGAAGTTTCCCACAAGCAGGGTAGGATTTTTTTCCATTTAAAGGCCCAGTTCAAAAGTAAGGCATTTCAAATTTGTCATAGATCGGTAGTCAGGTACTGAGTGTTTACTTCACTGGTGTGATAGTATAAACAGCTACATGTTCTGCTTCTCCTGTGCAGGCAGCCATTCCCTGTGCATCCGTTTGGTTTCCCCACACCACACAGGTGGCTGAAGAATGTCTGTTACAGCAGCTCTGTGCAGCAACCACACCAAGTCCCAGCACTAAGCCAGTTTGGTTTCTGATTAATTGTTTTTTGTCCAAGACATCCACTGTCTTAGAGCTTTGTCCCCCACATCAGTCTTTCTCCACCTACATAGCATTTAGTCAACTGGTGACTCACCAGATCTCATCAGTATGGTTGGCAGCATCTCCCAGGCATGGCACAGCTGTAAATGGCTACTTGGGCCACACTCAGGTGTGTCAGTTCAGACACTGACTTCCTACTAATGCCTTTGGGGCCAGGTTATGAGCTGTAGGGACCAGCAGGCACCTATCAAAAACACTGCAAGTGAGTGTGAACCTATAACCACTCCAGCAGCAGCATACATAGAACATCCCAAAGAGCACTCTAAGGAAGTCAAGTGGCTGCTCTTTGTTCTAGGCATCTCCTCAGGAGACTGGTGGAAAACCCAACAGAGCTGAAGATACCATATCCCCTCACATACTCCTGCAATGGAAGAGGCAGCTGGGGTAGAGGAAAGAGTAAGGGAAGGAAATGCAGAGACAGGACAATTTTGAATATTTTAGGAAATTTTTTACTGCGTTCTGATGGGAAGAAAGAAAAAACAAAAAGAGAGTTAAAAATGTCAAACTGACATCTCAGCCTTCTTAAAAGTAAGTAGGAAACACACCATGCTCCTTCTGCTGGGAAGTTTCCTGGGTAAGCCAGGCCTCTTGGTTTGCAGTGCCCATGATAGAGCCTGGGCAGTTCAGGCATTACTGCATTAACATCGAGCTAATGGACAGTCAGTGCAAGGCAAGCTGGCTGCCATGGCTCATGGATATTCATTCACTGCCTGCTATTGCTACAGGACATCATTCCTGGCCAAAAGTTAAGTCATAGAAGACATCTGATTTCTCCTCTTTTTCTCCTTTTTCAGTTGATTGTAGCCTTCTGCAAGTAGCAGTTCAGAGGAGTGTTGTTTGAGGAGATAAAACATCATAGCCTGCAGCTACTCAACAAACACTAAGACATCCCAAAAACTTTTGAACAACCTGCCACATTTGAGCTGTGATAGAAATAAACATTTTAGTTTTGGTGCTTTAAGAAAGGTACCTGTATGTCTATGGTGAAACAGTGTTACTGCTAGAGCTGATTAAAACGGAACAAACAAGGTGTGAGAGGTCAATAACTAAGCAAGTTCTCCAAGACTGACTCATTCACACAGAGGGGTTTTTTGCTAAGCTGCAGTCAGTGTGGAAAACTGAGGAGTAGTTATGACTGTACACTATGCACACAGCTGGATGAAAAAATTATTCTTTATTTGCCATTTTTTACCTTCTTTACAAATGCAACAACAGGACAATTTGCATAGTAAGTGTAGGGTGTGGGTTTGTGACAATCAGGCTTAAGCCATCTTGGAAATTACCTGGCTTTGGAGGCAAATTTCTGTATGCTTTAATTCAAAGGCAGACAGAGTTCATGTCTTAACATTTCTCTCTTTTGACAGAGATAGATCCAACTGACATGATCCAGTCCTAAACCCTGGCTCACTAGCAAGTCCATGAACCACCCAAATTACTGCTGTGTAGTCCTGTTCCTAAGTACAGGGACTCGTTTCTGCATTGGATTGAATTTCATTCCAATTGACTATGAGAAATAACTGTTTAATACTTGACTAACATCTCAGATAAGACAATGAACATCTTCAGAGCATTCCTTCAAGTAATGTTAATATTCCATTTATCTTCATTTTCTAAGTGGAAGCCCCAAATTTGTAGGTCCTACTAAGTAAATTCTCATTGCCGCAACTCCAATGTATATAATGTGCAATTGTCCTCTTATCTTGAAACAATGGCAATGTCATGTATTGGCACAAAATAGCACAGAAAACATATCAAATCAGAAAAGACAGCGTAAGCCATCTGACCTCTTCTTTCCAGTGCCAAACGTCTCTCCTGTTACTCTGCCTCTGAAGGAAGCTTTGCTGGAGAAGCCACTTCACACCTGCAGAAATATCTTTCTTGAATGATGGGGTGGGTAAAAGCATAAAATATTTTTATTGCTCAAGTTTCCTCATAGAACCAGCGTCTGGCTGCAGGGCACTTCCACCTACAGACCGACATAAAAAAGATCCTGCTGTATATAAGCTGTCCTCCCCCACTGGGCAGGGGTAATGGGAGAAGGGAATTCTTTAGTTACTACTCTGCCTTACTGGAAGATAGACATTCCCGTAAAACTGTGTGTGGGAGCATTTCACAGTGAAACCAAAACACTGTTAAAAGTAAATTCAGTGAACTGCTTCTCATGCAGTGCAGCTGCTATATGGAAAGATGAGGATATTTTATTATACATACACAAACTGCCAGACACCAACTCTGCTGCGGTGCCAGAGAGAGAGCTCTCCTTTTTTTGTCCACGGGATGCTGTTATTAAGGCTGTTGACCAAGGCATACCTTCACATGTCAGTCCCAACCTGCCCCTCATCAACCTGAGGAACTGAGAGCAATATGATCTTTCTGATTGCAACTGTTTTAGTCCAATTAAATTTGTGTTTGGAGACTACACAATCAGCAGCATAAACTAATGAGACACCCTTGACTTTGTAATTATACCAGATTTGTGCTGCTAGGAGAACAAACATGGGCCAGCCTTACATCATGGCCATGAACTCATGTGACAAATCTGTTTAATGAGAAAAATTCATTGCAACTTGTTGCTTCATGCAGCATTACTCGAAGGCCATAGTGCTGTGAAAAAAAGTCATACTGCAGCCATGAGGCACCACATTTTAAACAGAACAATCCTGTTGTGATGGTCAGGTACCTGGGTGACACAGAGTAACAGGGATTGTTTTGTTTTGCAAGTTTTAACCTCAATATGGCAGAATAAGAAAGGTTTATTCTCTTAAACCAAATTGACAACATTGAAATACTTTATGTTTAACATAATTGATTTTCCACCCACCAAGAGAATAGTCAAACACTAAGAATCAATGCCAATCTCTAAACTCCTACTTTTTTGATCACATTTGACTGTTGTATAACAAGTTATATTGAAAAGTGTCAAATAAAGGGAAAAAGGTAGCCAAGGGTATAATGCAGTCAGGACCATCACACCCTTCATAATAAACAGATATCAAACTATTAATGGCACCAGAGTTCTGCTTGGCAATAAAACTATGTTGGCTGTTTAGGAGACTGGTATCCTAGAGTTGGCCTGTATTCCTGTTTCATACCAAAGGGAAACTAAAACTTACAACACTGCAATGCTGTGAATGTCCATGGAGTAGAATTAAAGCTTGATTCTTGGCCTGAGCAAGTCCAACTACTGTTTATCTGTAATTTCAGGGATTGCTAGCCCAGAAAAACATAGTCTTCCACGGTAACTTCCTGTCTCAAATATTTGCATCTTAGATTTCGCTGTTCTTCAAGACATAAAGATTATTATTTGCAAAAATATTTAAAGAAATGTTGACTTTTTTAACTCTAGCACCATTACCAACCTATATTCTTAGGGCAATCTAAGAGAATGACAACAATAGTCAGGTATTATTTACAAGGGATGCCCACTTTTGGAAGGCCACTGCATGAGTCATCTTCAAGTTGCTGTTAAAAATTTAATAATATTAAAGAAACAACAAATAGATATTAGATGTTGACATTATCATGATCCCTTAGAAATATTAGCTCACCCACAACATAATGAGGTTTTTATAAGAAAATGCTATATACTGTGTGTCCATACCAGAGTTTCATCAAGACAAATAAAGAGAAGCTTTGGCTTCTACTATTTTACAGTTCTGCATCATTATTCCTGCATGGAAATACTAGTGGTTTTCATAAAGAATGCTAAAGCTGTCATCACACCATGGACACAGAAACCAAGTAGTATGCCTGGAGCCAGCACAACCAGTTAGGAAAAGTCAGGCTTTCTCATTGTTATCAGCATTGGATAAAAAAGCCACTTTTGATTTATATCAAATGCGTGAGAGCTCTTTATTAATTCATAAATGGGCATGTTACTTGACCTAATGATTGCTGTTTGTTGACCTGTGTATTAAGTAAACATAAGGAGCTTTTGTCTTGCAGGAAAAACCCAAATTCTGAACAGACATGGGGATAAAGAAGAACTTCAGGGCTGCAGACATCCTGCAGTTGTGGCTGATGCCATAATGAAACTTGTGGCATCAGCTTCAGCATTTCTATCTGAAAGGTATCACCCCTGGGAGCACGATGGTCAGAGCTATCACTTTCTCCATGCCAAGCCCACCAAAGCCAGATCCTTCCACTGTACTAGTGGAAACTATAAACAAAGGCACTCTTTGAGCCTGAGAGCAGAACTCCCATTAATCTTTACAGGGAACTAGGTCAAAGAAGCCCCAAGGCCTCTCTGAACTACATAAGCAAGCAGAGGCCTATAAAGGGATATTTCTGCAGCTGAGAATGCCTTGTGCACAAGAACAGCCAATTAATAGTCTTTTCCAGACACACCCATGCACTGGATAACAGGAGACACAGCAATGTCCTAGCTACCCCTTAGTTCCAAAAACATCCTGTTGGCTTGCTAGGCTAGTTGGTGGTGGGGGCAGGGTGGAAAGTCTGTACAAAGGAAATCCCAGTGGATGCCAGAGAGCCCTAGGCTACCCTTTGACACCAGCTGTAGCAACAGCCAAGGATTTTACCCACTAGGGACTAAGACCAAACTAATCTAGGAACAGTTACAGGCTAATTACAGTTTTGTTGCAATGTACTACATTGAATTTTTAACAGCAGCATGCAGTTAAAAGTTTCTCTAACCACTGTCAACGTCATGGGACAGCTAGTAATATCCATGTTTCGTTACAGCAAGTTACAACACACTAGTAATTTTATAAGACATTTTAACAGAGATAGAAGACAAGATTTATTTTAGACATGACATAGAATGCACTTGCTCAAATACTGTTAATGGTAAGAGTGCCTATATACAGGAAAACGACTAAGAAGGAACACAAAATACAGCTGGACACAAAGAAAAAAACAGTTTTCTTTGACTTCAGCATCCTGAAGTGCTTCAGCCTAAACAAATGTTGTACAGAAACATGACTGGAATTGGACATCAGACTACATGTATGGTAGGATACAGAGGTGCTCAAATACCTAACTATATTCTCTAGGAACAATGCACTTATACACCAGAAAGTTGAATTAATAAACAAATCTTTCTAAGCCTTTTTTTTTTTTTGTTTAAATTAGCCCCATGAAGCACACCTTTCCCACACTCATGAATAAAAACTACCATAGGAATCTGTCTCTCATTATTTTGGAAAACATAACATTGCAGATCACAGATGAAGATGTAGCAATGACAAAGCTTGTGGTAGGTTTGCATCCAGATCTATGCAGTCCCTTTTTTACAACACACAATAGTGTGATACAATTCACATCCCTCTGCTGCTGCCTCTTCCCAGGAGTTTTAGGTAGCACAAGTGCTTTCTCTGCCAGGCCTGTACCAATCTGCTTCCTCTGAGCAACCCTGATGGTCCTCTCCAAAGACATCCAAGAGAAGTTAGATAAGTAAATTTCCCCCACATATTTCTGCTTGCCAATGCTGGAAAAACAAGATGGCATTAATCCAAACTCAAACAGGTACAGGAGCCTCTATATCTTCTCACATTGTGATTAATATTCAAATTCTGGATCATTTTGGAGACCAGGCACAGAAAGAAATCAGGCAGTAGTAATAATCACAAATAAAGAACCCTGGACATTCTGAAAACTTTACATATTTTTTTTAAATTAATTTCAGGTGCATTTTGAATGTGTAGGAAACAGTTTGCTTTCCTCAGACTCCCTTCCCACCAGTTTAATACACCCCTTTTTCTGTCATATTTATCTTTTGGAACACTTTTCCTCCTGTGTCCTAGCCCATCCCAAGAAGCTGTGGCACTATACTAATTTTCAGCAGTCTTATTTTGTCACCTAGTTTTAGTGGCAGCTGTATCTGAATTTTGGGTTTTTTCATGTTAATCACTTTAAAGAAGACATTTTTTCCTGATCTTCATGTGAGTGGGGCCTAGCACAGGAGAGCCTAGTCTTGGACAATCTCTGCACCTTTTAAATGAGTTGAATTGGATGAGAGGATAGCAGTGGGTATTGTCTAGCTGGACTTGAGCAAAGCTTTCAACACTCTCTCGTAACACCCTCATAGGCAAACTCGGGAAGTGTGGACTGGATGAGCAGACATTCTCAGCAGCTGAGAAATGGCTGAACAGCAGATCCCAGAAGGTTGGGATCAGTGGCACAGGGTCTAGCTGGAGGCCTGTCACTGGTGGTGTCCCCCAAGGTTCAATGCTGGTCCCAGTATTGTTTAACTTACTCATCAATGACTTGGGCAAAGGGCAGATGGCCCCTCAGCAAGTTTGCTGATGACACAAAGATGGGAGAAGTGGCCAATACCCCAGAGTGCTGTGCATCCCTTCAGAGGCACCTTGACAGGTTAGATACATGGGCAGAGAAGAACTGTCTCAGACTCAACCAAGGGAAATGCAGGGTCCTGCACCTGGGGAGGAATAATCCCACGTGCCAGTACAGGCTGAGGACTGACCTGCAGGAAAGCAGCTCTGTGGGAAAGGACCTGGGCGTCCTGGTGGACAACAAAGTGTCCATGAGCCAGCAGCGTGCCCTGTGGGCAATAATCATATCCTGTGATTAAGGAGAGCATTGCCAGCAGATCAAGGCTGGTGATCCTGCCCCTCTGCTCATCCCTGGTGAGGCACATCTGGAGTGCTGTGTCCAGCCATGGGCTCCTCAGGACAAGAGAGACATGGAGCTCCAGGAGCAGGTCCAGTGGAGGGTAGCAAAGATTATAAAGGGACTGGAGCATCTCTTATGAGGATGGACTGAGGGAGCTGGGCCTGTTCAGCCTCCAGAAGAGATGTCTGAGAGGGGACCCTGTCAATGTCTGTCAGTATTTGAAAGGAGGTGTCAGAGGATGGACAGGTGTCAGGCTCTGCTTGGTGATGTTGAACAATAGGATATGAAGCAATAGCAGAAACTGATGCACAGCAAGTTTCACCAGAATATGAAGAAGAACTTCTTTCCTGTGCAGGTAGCCATGCACTGGAACAGATTGTCCAGAGACAGTGTGGAGTCTCCCTCACTGGAGATGAAGTCAAGAACCATCTGGACACAATCCTGTGCAATGTGCTCTGGAATGACCCTGCTTGAACAGGAAGGTTGGACAAAACCTCCTGTGATGCTTTCCAACCTGACCTATTCTGTGATTCAGTGAAATTAATGTGAAAATTTCCTGACGGAATAAAATAGTAGTACTACTATAGAGTAGTACAGTAAAACGCTTGAGAGCAATGTCATTAAATGCTCCTGGCCTGGCCATGCAGAAGAGTATATGGTGGGAAATTGAGATTTTTTACTTTTTTTTTTTTGTACAAGAGGTGGGATGAGGGAACAGAGAAAAAACATATTTATTAAGTTTTGATAGGTAATTTCTAGAAGTATTATTTGTAGGCTACGTACTGAGAAGAAAGCGAGATGTTCCAAAAGAACAGAGGTAAGAAAGAGTAAAAGAAAATGAACATTTGATCAAATTTATAGGAATTATGTGGGCAGAAAACTCCCTAGACACTGAAGATGTCAGGACTTCTCCCATTAGTAGTACCAGTCATATGCAGACATAGGAATGAGTTACCACAGTGCTTCTGGGGGTTTATTTTTAGGTATAACTCGAGTGGTAACTCCAAACATATGGGAATGTAGCATGCCATGGGAAGTTCCTGTGTACCTATAAAGTACAAATAATGAGAGCAAGGACTTACATCACGTGTTATAGATAACAGCAAATAAAAGAGATGCATTATAAGAAGATTCCTTAGCCATGGTAGTCATAGAAGAAGTTAGAAAGGACTAGCATTCTACAATATTCTACATCCTCAGAAACATAAACTTCAGCTGTGCTAAACAAACAGAGCAAAGGATTACTCACTCTGATATTTTAGCTGCTTCAGTTTCCACTTCTTTAGCTTCATATCTGCATGTACATGCCATGCAAATCTCCAGACATCAAGGACTCCAAGTTTTTCAAGAAAGAAAGATGCACAAGCAAAACAGTACTGCTGCAATTCCTCATTTATACACCATCAGGGAAAAGAAGGGGAAAATCACATCTGTTAAGACTGAACTCTGAGTTCAAAACAACAAGGAAAAGGAAAAAGTGTTGCTTGTGCTCACATGTTCTGTAATCTGATCAGGAGGTAATTGGTTACAGGTGTCAAGCTCTGAGACCTTACCCAAAGGAACATGATGGGCTCCATAGATGCCTCTTATTCTTGCATTTGGGCTGACCTGAGTATCTGTTTAATCTTTTTGCTGTTGAAAGCACACATTTCAGCTGTTGGTATTTTCTTATCTGAAGTTGATATGAAAAAAAAAAGTTGGAGTTTAAAATTAAGTGTACTAGACTTTTAAATTACAGTGCACAGAAAATTAAAAAAAAATAACACATGCTTACAGATATGTCAAAGCTCAGAAAAAGAGGTTTTGTTGGGTTGTACCTAGGGGTTTGGATTTTTTTTTTTTTTTGTTTTTCTTTTTTAACATTAAAAGCTTTATCTGTGACTACTGAAAAAATTCTCTGATTTCACCCAGTAAACACACTCAGAACCCCCCCTGCACACTCAAACTCTCTTGATTTAACTTACAATTAGATGAAGAGCTTGACAAATCTAATAGATCTTGTTCCTGTTATAATCCTTCTGAAGGAATGCCTAACTTTTTTTGCAGCTGGTATCTCAATAGTCTGTCTGTTTAGACTTTCTGTGCTTTTACCAGAGATGAAACACTCAGCATCCAGCTGCCCATGCAGCCTCAAACCTCCAGTTCTGCACTTGCAAAACCAATGCCAGGGAGTGGCAATTATATTTCAATGACTTTATTGACTACAAATGATTAAGACAAGCATGACTGACAAAGCTTTACTGACCACTTTTATTTATAACGCAGCACAATTCCATACCCTTTCAGAATTAGCTACATGTGGCTCTTGCATGAAACAGTGCTTTACCACTTCTTAAATCTTTGGGGCTTTTACAATAAGAGGAGTTATCCTTTCATAACTGGTCATAGAGGCTTTTGGAAACTTCTCATAGCTTTTTAGATTTTGGGGGAGCGCAACAGAACTCTATTGTTGCAAAGCTATAATTTTTTTTATTATTTTCTTCGTTTGGGTTAACCTATACTGCCATCGTGTGGGCAGAAATAGGAAAAATAATTATTCCGTGAAATCTCTCAACTTGAAAGCCTTCTTTCCTTTTAAAACATTCTTCTTACTACCAATACGAGCACTTACTCAAGGTTATTGAAACAGGCGGGAGACAAACCCCTGATTTTTGGTTTGGTTTTGTTGTCATCACACAGAAAATGTGCCAGTGCATGCGGGCTCTGTGGAAGGACCGTGGGGCTGTGCTGGAGCTGGGCAGTGACCCAGCAGCACAAGGGGGGAATATGCTCTCCTCAGCACAGAGCTTTAGCTGCTCCCACTCACGCTCCTTGTCTGTACATGACACAATTCGTGTGGGGGCAGAAACCACGGGGGCTAGAAAAAGAGAGAGCAAGCAAGAGCCAGGCAGGGCCTGATGCACCATTGCAAGTGCAGAGTTTGTATAGGAGTGCCAATAGTGCCAGGCTTTCAACCCATGCACAGGACTCAAAAAATCAATCAGGACTAGTGCCTTTCCACTTGTCATTCCCAAGGTCTGTGTGTTCACCTTCTCTCCTGGGTGCTGCAAGAATGTTTGCCTCTCTTGACCATTAGAAACTTCAACTGCAGTACTGTTGTCAGACACCCAGAGCATAAAGCATGAAAAGAAAAAGAATGACCCAAAAGTACAAATCTTCGCTTTCTTTTACAAACATAATTAGAAAGAAAATTCCCACAATATTTTAATATATTATACACTCCCTATTATTTTGAAGAGCTTAATAATGTTGGAAAAAACCTCGCTCATCAAATAATAAGTATTTGTATGGACTAAAGTTACTTAAAAAAATACCTTGTAAGTATGTACAGTTTAAAAAAAATAGTATAAGCAAATGATAGTGCCAAGAGCTCCAGAACAGACTGAAGCAAGAATATGCTAGAATTCCAGAAATTATTCTTGCAAGACCAGCAGTTTTCACGTTCAACTACATGGTAGAAAACTAGGGCTGGGATGTTTGCATCCATATATATCCCTCAACATATATCTCTCCAATTGAGCTTACCAAAATCTAGTAATAAAATCTTCACTAAAGCACTAAAATGTCAAAGTAAAGGCTGAATTTGCCAGCTTCATGCTCTCTTTCTGCACAGCCTTTATAAGCTGTGTTTCAGGGCCCATCACATGGTGCCCATAAGTGGCACCAGCCCTCACAATGAGTAGCTCTGTATTCCAGAGGGTCCCACTGAATGATGTGCTACTCACACTGGGCTCAGCACAGCAGGATCTAACAGACAGTAGAGCATAAATAACATATTGATGTCCCTGGCAGAGGAGCTTTTTAAGAAAGATGCCTCAAAATCCATGGAATGTGATTCTTATTCAGAAATCTCCCTTAAAATAACATTTAACACAAGTAAACTACATGCAAACTGTATAGGACCCAAGTCTGTATGCCATAATCAGTTTATAAACAAACTTATATTGTCTAATGTAAGGAATTTACACAAAAAACATGCAGGTACTGCCACATAAGTGTTTCTTGAGAAATCGAAGTTCACCAGGACTGAAAGAACATTTTCCCTACATTTAGGTACAGTGGTTACCAAAGTTTTTTACTTTACAACAACTATTAATAACTGTTTTATTAGGAAATGTGGATTATAAAATCTTGGTCAGTTTAATTGAGCTTTTAAATTATTTAATGTGCAGAAGTGACTTCATTCATTCTTTTTCTGGGTGCCATTTTCTTCCTGTGTTAAAATTGGATATATTACCACAGCTGCCTTTTAATAACTATATGGGGCCTTCAGAACTTGTCATGTGATATCTTGCTGTTATACAGGTTACAGCTAGAGGTGATAGATAATTGAATTTACACCAGGTGTAACTCTTAATGTAACAATAATTCTTTCAATTTCATAGCATTAATTTATATTAGAACAGGTTAGTTCTCTCATTCATTAGAAGTGGCAGCACTGTTCTCCCATTTGCCTTTAGACACAAGCTTGACAAACTAGACTAACAGAAAAAATAGATCAGGATTAATAGATAGATTAGAATTAGAACAAAAAGATGGTACAGTTGAAAAATCATAAGAGAATAAAAAAAAGGGAGGGGTGCAAACCCCGTAACAAGAATTCCATCAAATAAATGGAAAAATTAGTTATCTCCAGTACATAACAAAGTTTCATGCCATTTCTGTTACTAAGGCTGAGGTTCAAGCTTGACAGAAAACACAGGACTCCTCCAAACACATGGATCAAGCCTATGTATAATAAAATAAACAGAAAAAAAATGGAAAACAGGGCAGGCAGGACTGACTTATTTAATTGATCCACTTCAGATTCACTCAGTCCTAATACTTTGCATTAACAACCTCATACTCTTCAAAGAAAGTATCTTGATAAAAAAGCATTGTGAACAGTGGTGCTGGAGGGCGTCCAACATGTGTTGCTCATTCACCAAAAAAATGTTCACCAGCCTCAGTTGTAGCTCCTTATCTGTCTCACCACTTCCCTTGTAAGCAGAAATAATTCTCAAGAAACAGTGTAAGGAGTTCAAGGAAAGCAAATACTTGGACAAATGTATCATACCCCTCTACTCACAATTTCTGTGATACAGAATGTCAAGAAACTGTTCTGGCTTGGGTTGGAGGGAGCCCTACAGATAAACACACTGCATTTTCATGTTGAGTATACTTTTACCCATATTAAGAAGGATTTCTCTAAATGCAGGACAGAAAGAATGTTTCTAAAATATTTAAAATTACTGTCTGGAGCTCTAGGTTTACAGTTAAAAGATTACAGAAATGATTTCTTATTCTCAGTGAGACTCAGTCTTTCCAGTTACTTCCAAGAAAAATGTATCTTATTAGTTATCTAGCAATTCCATCAGCAAAGTTGATAGAATATCTGAACCCCGATATGTAAAACTTTCACTGAAATCCAGGTCCTCCAGCAAAGAGGGACCAGGCAAAAATCACTGTACACTCAAAATAAAAGAACCACTTTACCAACATGCAGAGAAGCACCAAGTGTTCAATATTCCTACTCAAACTTCTGCCTAGATAAAACATATAACAAAGAAAATAACCTTTTTCTACATTTTCTTATAAGGTACCAATCTCTAAAGGTCTAAAGAGGCTTGGGTCAGTAACTTCTTATATTGCCTCAACTTGTGATAGTCATTTAAGTTGTTCCTTTTCTTTCTTTAGTCAGACCACAACATGCAACAATGGTGAGAGAAAAAAATGATGTTGGCTAATCAAATCTAAAAATGTATTTTCCCTTCTTTCTATGAGGAAACAAATGTATTTCCATTCTTCTTCCTAGATGTGAGCCCATGTTTCATACAGTGTTTCCTGGGGCTGTCTGGCCAATTCCATCTAATGATAAGAGTTTGTTGAAAAACAGTCAAGGGCTCAAAAATCTGAGGGGATTCATTGCAGCTGTGGGAACAACAAAAGTATTTGAGCTGGAGCGCCAGCCAGAGGGGCTGCTCAGACTGGGCTGTGGCCACACACGCTCTATGGCCTACAGCTGAACCCCTCTGCAGGGAATATCTCCAGAGCTGCAGCAAAGCAAGGAGTTAATATTTTACAGTCTTTGCATTCCTTAGTTCTGACCCTTGGAGTCTGGCTGTTTGCCAGCTGACCACTTACACAAACCTGGGAGAGCTCCAGGCTCTGCTGCTCCCAGCCCAGAGCAGCTCCTGGTGCTGCACGTGGCCCACCGTGCGGGGGAGATCGGGGATCACCAAGCTGAGACCTTCAAAGTTTGACAAACCCACATGGGGATTAGCTTTATGATAAAGACAGGTGGGTTTGACAAGCTAGCTGTTCAACTTGGAATTATACACTGCTGTCTCACTGTACATTTCTGGGATATGTAAAGGATAGGAAGCTATATCCAGGTCTGAAACTTTCACAGCAAAACTAATCTTCTGAAGCCATAGTTAGACAAAAAATCCTGGGACAGATTGGGTGTGTTAATGCAAATACATAAAAGCACCTGCAAAGGTGCAGAAAATGTGTCTTTTATAAAACCCCCTCTGTTCTCTACTCTTTCTTTCTTCTGAATCCTGAACTCCTCAATCTCAAACAACTTGGGTCTATCTGATTAATCTGTTTCCTGGTGTGATGGAAAAGAATCCCAGGTGCTTATGTTATAATCAATTAAGAACTGAGTTGTATATACAAGATAAAACTGAAAAGACTGATGAAGAAAACATTTTTTTTGAGGTTTCTGAAATTCCTACCTGCAGGATAAGGAGATCCTGCCATGATTGCTCTTTATTTAAATAATATTTATCTGATTGTACCCCATAATTTACTTTTAAAATTCTGTCATTTAGTTAGTATTTATCTTGTTATCAATTTTCTAGAGGTTCAGACCTAAGGACAATTAACAAAACATGAGCCAGAATCGATTGTCTATACTTGAATCCATAGAATATAAAGAGTAGTCCACCAAAAAGCTGTTTAAAAATCAGAGAGGTGAATAAAGCCTTAAACCAGGTGTCGTGCCACGTGTGCCCAAGGCTATGCCATCGTAACCACTCTGTCCCTAGACACAAAGAGTTACTCATGCAAGTGTCCAAGTAGACTTGTAAGCACTGTTATTCTAGCTTTAAAGGCTGTAAACCTGGACTACAGAGGAATTCCATTATTTATAGAAGTAAGGGCAGTGCTAGTTCAGAATAAGGCACAAAGTTTGCCTTTCTGATCTGAACATACAGCTCCTCCAATGTGCTGTGAGGTAAGTGTTAGCTGCAGCCACAGTTCTGGAAAAGCTCTGTCTTTACACTGTTTCTCCACATCCAGTGAAGAAGCCATCCTTAGCAAAACTTTTTAATCTAAAGTAAAGCTCTAAGCTTAGCTCTGCTCTGCTCTGGCCCCTTTGGATGAAAAAACTCAGCCACAAGCAAATTTCTGCGAATGACTTTAAAAACGAGTTCATTTGCTCACTCTTTTGGGCTGCTGAGACTGAAATGTAAGCTGACTTGGTCTGCAAGATTCTCCCAATGGCCCATACTTTCTTCTAGGCTCTGCAAACTACACCCCAATGGAAGGCTTTATGAGGCAAGCGTAGGGAAAGGGCTTCTGCATTATTATTCTTAGTGTGACTGGAATGGTTTACAGAAGTCAGAGTAGTCCAGCTGCATGAAAACCTTTGATGTGAAGCTTCCCTTCTTGTCCTTCCTCTGCCTTGGATTCCATTATGTACTCCCAGGGTTATCCTGCTTTCATGCATAGGTAATAAAGAAACAAGAGTCTGCCTCAGTGAAAGAAGAGATACAATTGTGGCTCTGAATGTGTTTCATGACTCTGGACAAGTCCTATCCACTTTTCTGACCTAGATAGTCAAAATATTCAATCCTGCTGTTAGATAGGTGGTGGCCCAATTAAAATCAAAAACCATCAGAACTGAGTCTGTCTAGGACATGGCTTAGGCTCAGAACCACATATTGTTGGCTTGCTGTCAGAATTAAGGCTAGATAAGTTAGGTGACATCAGGCTGCCACAGACCTGATAGAGAACAGGAGACAAGAGTATGTGACAGAGACAGCGTTAGCAGCCAAAGAAAGGGTTTGGAGGGTGCTAGCATTCTTTGTTTGGGGATTACCATAAGAAAAGGTACACCAGGGCAGATGAAAAATTATAGCTGTTTGCAAATGGGCAAATAATAGTTTCTATTTGTTATTTTATAACATATTAATTGCATTTACAAAAAATAACGACCCAAGATTTAAAAGCCATTAAATTGTCTAGCAGGGAACAATGTTTTCTTAGGACAGACAAGAGAAAAACTGGGATGCAGAATAAAATAAACCCGTCCTTACTGTTCCAGAAGATGGGATGGCAGATTGTTTTTAAGGGAATTCCCAAATGAAGATTTCATATGAGCTAGTGCATTTAGTAGTCCTTTGAAAGAGACCTCTTCTATCCCCTTTTTTGTCCTTTATACTTCCAGCCTGTCTACCTCCCTTCCTACTGTTGTTTTTAAACAGAATTTTATATAGCCTCTTCTTCAAGAACCCTTTCCGGGACTATCTTTTCTGTCTTTGTTATTTTTACTTGTACTAGGAGTGAGGAGTTACTGGCGACCAAACTCAGGAAATGCTTTCACCAGACTGCTTTTTGAGATTTCTTTTTGCAGTACAAACTGGGAGGAAGTCACCCAACCTTTTAAGTGACTGTTATAAGTTAAGGGTTATAAGTGCTACTTTCATGGTACATCTGAGAAGGATGAGAGGCAATGCAACAAGCACACATCAACTGATGAAGCACGAGATTCTCAAAGTAAAACTTACCATACTTTCAGGTTTTAAGAGGTACTTAGGAGGTACTTTAAGAGGCACTATTTCCTGTCCTAATTCAGGTACTTAACACCTGAATTACCAGTAACCCCTTAGGCAGAGAGAAAGAGATAAGTACTTAACGTGACAGAGTGGCACAGTGAGCTCCAGAAAGGCATGCTCAGGCTTAAATGCTGTTCCCAGAGAAACGAGAATATAGTATTTAATGCATGTTGAGGGACGTTATCTAATACACTGCAAATAGAAAAACTGGTTGCCATTGGGCAAATTTTCACTCTACTAGGACTATTTAAGCTGATGGGCAATTTTTTATTTTCTTCAGATGATATACATCTGGAGTAACCCTACTGAAGGCTGTAACCCCACTGCAAAACGAAGCCTTCATGAAGTATGAGTCAATAATATTCACTTAGAGCAGAAGTATAGCTCTTCACATCTCTATGTAAAACTCCCCAAAAATGGGTAGAAGGTAAAATCTGACCTTTTGAAGATACACTGAACTAATTATTAATGCATAAGTGATTCAAACACTTATAATACCATGATGAATTGAGGTTTCAAAAGACTTGTCAAGTAAATTAAGGCAATTATTTTGGTTTGGTTGAGAATGCAGACTAGATAGTGACAGGTCAGCACAAACCCAGCAATATAAGAGATCTTGTGATAAATCCTCAGGGAGACAGAAGCATTAAATTTAGATGGTGGACAAAAGAATTAGTTACTTTAGAGTAATTGAGATCAATTGGAACAACATGTTCTTTCTCGAGTCGTGGTTTCCCTTGTAGTCTTTCAGAACAATTACAGTTTTATCAGTACAGGGATTAAGATAAGAGCTTCAGACCTGCATGTGCTTAATTGGGGTGATATATAGCTTGTACTGGAATGTTTCTTCATGGGAAAAACCCGTGAGTTTTGTGATGCATCACCCTAACTGGTCATGAAAAACAATACTTGTTTGAAAACTAAGTCTCTGCTCCTAATCATATAAAATAAGAACAGGCAGGCTAAAGTTTAGTTAAGAATATAAATACTTGAAATTTTGGCCTTATATCATGGTGTTTTCCCTGCCCACAATCACAATAAAGTATTCTTAGCACTGCAACCCAAATAAAAGATTTTCAGATTTACTTAATTGCATTCTTTTTTTTATATATGACCTTCCCCAAGGAATTGGGCAGACCAGAAATTCACAAAAACAAATTTTCAAGGAAAATTGAAGTTTTTGGGCAATCTTTGTCAAAAAAAAAGTACCAAGAAGTATGGAAACATTTTGAAACTGTTGAGCAAATTCACTTTGTTGAATAGTAGGGAGTTTATTCCTCCCAAAATAAATGCTTTCTCTAACTCACCTTTAAAACAAAGAAACAAACATAAACCCACAAAACCAAACCACGACCTATGTCATCCATTTGAGCTAAGCCACATTTTTCTGGGTTGTATTTAATTCAGTGGTTTTATTTCAGTGAGAAGACAGAAACTTTTCCATCCTCTATTTCTCAGCATGCATCTACTGGGAGCACAGATAATCACATCCACAGCAAAATGTTTTCAACTATGTATTAGAAGAACTCCTTTTTAATGACTTTTTCTTTGCCTGATATTGTCTGAACTGTTACTGTAGCCCCTAGAATGTAGGTGACTTGTTTGTATCTTCCACTGGTTTGCAGGTACCAGTTATTAGAATAATCATCAGCAGAAGGAATGCTGAGATACACAGAAAAAGAACTGCAGCAGATGCAGTCTGGGAGATGTTGAGGTAAATGAGGAAGACAAGGAGAAGTGGGGTAGAAGAGGAGAAGTTAAGTGGGGTAGAAGAGGAGAAGTTAAGCAGGGTAGAAGAGTGGGTGGTGGGAGAGAACTGCAAAAAAACCCCAGCTGAGTAGCATAAGATGTGCATGAAATTGGAGTTTTCTGTTTCTGTGTGAAAGAGAATTGAAGAGCAGAAGCTGGAGGTGGTGCAAGCAAGAGAAGAGTGTGCAGCCTTGTTCATACTTCTGCAGCTGTCAGCTCCAGGTGAAAGTTGAAACAAGGATTATGGTACAGATGAGAGATGACAAGAGGATTTCTCCTTGCCTGTCTCCTTTGAGTGACCTGCTGTACAAGTAAACACAACCTTCAGAAACTTGATGCTGCTTTGATACGAGACAACCAAAAAAAACCCAGACACATTCATCTGCCCTTGCCTGTCTCTCCTCCTTCACTGAAATGCACAGTATTGGTGCCTGGACTCAAACAGACAGAACAAACCTGGACAAGCACAAAATCATGAAGGTATAATTCATATGAGAGAAGCAAATATGTGAGAAGTGAAATAAAAAACCAACAAAAAAACTTCAAAAGAGCATGCATTTTACAAAATCAGGTAAAATACAGAAATGTCAGGCGTAAACTTTGATATGGCCTTAATTTGACTTTGCCACATATAGACTAAAATTTCTTTTAAATGTAGTTTATTTTAAATAAATAAACAAAATTTGTGAGTGAAATTAGAGTTCAAGCCCTTCTGTGCTATCATTTTATAATTAATTAAATACATATTAACAAGCCAGTAGTGACCAACATTTAAAAATTTGTTACTTTGAAGTAACTGAAGCATGAATATGATTTTGTTGCATCTAAACTAGTGTATGATAAATAGTTGCTCCCAATCAATGAAGCTCATTTGAATGTGGAGTAAATATTTACATCTGAATGATGAATATCTGAAAAGCAGATTTATCATGAAAAGCATTATAGGCTGTTAATTGCAGCACTATTCAAGTTGTCGCAGAAGCAAAATAAATTACAAAAATGTAAATTACTAATTTCAAAATGAAAGGACAGGCATTTTTGATGCTTCTTTTAGATTAATTTACTACAAACATTATAGTTTCTTACAGCCAAGCAACATGGAACAAGAAATATGATGGTTGTGATTAATTACCATAAAATTACCAGTAGACAGTGTCTCATCACAAGAAATAGATGTCTTTTCTTGCTGATGACATGAAGTCAACCATTAGTAAACAAATATATTTCCTTACTACTGGAATGGAGATGGATAGGCTGAAAATGATGAAGGATGACTGCAAATTGTTCAGTGACTCAGAACAGAAATATTGAAGTCTCCTTATTTTCCAAATACATTTGCCACTGTAGCTAAAGAACACAGATGAAGAGTTCTTTCATCTGCTTATAGCAAAATCAAATTTACAAGTTCCTTCCTTCAATTAATTGTAGTTTTCCCTAAGCTAACCAGGGACTTTCCCTTCCTGCACACCTTGTATCCCAGGCTGTGTTCATTGCAGAGAGCCTGTCACTGGTTTTATACTCCAGGTTTTATACCTCACTTCTCTGCTGGGATTCTTTTTACAATCAGGTGTTTTCCAGATCACAGTCATTTAGTTTTATTTAGCCAAGAAAAAACCTGATGAGGTCTTTATTTCTTCAAAAGATTTCTTTCCTTTTTCTAGAAAAACACTAGTTTTGGTGCATTTGTTAATATTAATGTAGCTTTGGAGCATCTCATGCCATGGTCTCAATTTGGCCTATTAACTGTCCATATTCTCACTAGTTTTTTTCCACCTGATATTGGTGCTTAAAGCCCACTTTCACCAGTTTTCACTCATGTATGACAGATAATTTTAAACTCTAGAACTTTCATTGTGAATGCAAGTTTTATTCTAAAAAATAACAAAGCGTCACTTAAAAAGTAATTTAAACCAGAAAAAAATTGAAAGGTGCAAATTCTTTCTTTGATGGGAAAAGGGAACAAAATTACACCCAGAATTCAATTTAGTCACGAATTCCTTCAGCAAAAAATCTGTACTTTTGAGGTTAAAAATTCTATTATGAATTCTGGAAAAAAATAATGGAAATATTCAATTTTTTTGCCCTATTTTCAGAAAGATTATAAAATGCCTGTGTCTAATGAATACCATAAATATGTTACACATCCACTTCTAATTTGAATATTTTCTGAGTTTAAATCAACAACACCTGAATAAAAATAGGATCTCAAAGTCTCCAGAAACTTGTACAGGGCAGAATATAGCAGTTCTGAAAAAATATGTCTCATTTGTTTGAAAGAAATGTTCTGGCAAAGGAAGTCATTGGTGCAGTATTACTGTTTCTGATGAAAAGATTAATCTTTAAGTAAAGTCCCTCACTGCCCCTTGGGAAGATAAGATGAAAACACATGAGAAACCATTAAAACAGTGGATTTTATTCTGTTTTTCTGGATATACTGACCCTGGT
Source organism: Erpornis zantholeuca (assembly GCA_013400515.1). Lineage (NCBI taxonomy): Eukaryota > Metazoa > Chordata > Aves > Passeriformes > Timaliidae > Erpornis > Erpornis zantholeuca. Next base: position 20,513 of record VZTN01000581.1, read on the forward strand.
TAGCTTTTCCTGAACTTGCCATCCATTAGAATACTTAGTGCAACAGTTATTTCCCAATACTGCTCATCCTTCATGTGAGTAAGTGAATAGAAATACTGTATGAATGAGTGAATAAAAATGCTTCATTTTTTCTCATTGAGTACCATTTCATACTGATATCCCACAAAGTCATGCACTTTTAACAGGTGCTACAAGAGTGAGGGTGTGAAATGTCTCAAAATGCTCTCTGGGCTAGCAGAGAAGCTGCTGGCTTATCTTGGGTACTTGGGATCACAGGCTCCAGCTAATGTCATTTCTCTTGCATTTCCACGGATATAGAATCATTTAAATCAGGCTGGTAACAGATGAGATAAAAGAGGCAAAATCCTTTTCACTTTTAAGTCACGCAGTGTACCTAGGCATTGACTCAATAGTAACCACAGATTCCCTTTTTATGTTCTGATTGTAGCTGAAAAGCATGGCAAAAAGAAAAAAGCTATTTATACTCTGTGCAAGCCAGAATTATTAGGGCACTAGCATTTGTTAGCAGCTGCAGTGAAACACAGCCTCCAAAAGCAGTGTGATAAATTGTGATGCACTCTCTGTGGATCAGAATGGAGCTGACATGGCTCAAACCTGGCTATGTTGGGACAGTGTTGAGGAGAGTCCTCAACACCTCCATCACATTCTGATTGGAGAGAGGGGGAATAATTTCTTATCAGACTGATTCAGGTACCCTGAACCTCTTTGTACACATATAACCAAACTTTTCCTAGGGAAAACTAGTCTGCAAACCTTTGCTTCCAAGCTGCAGGGGCCTCCAGGAGGCACAACACTGTCCCTTCATCTGTCTGTCAGATATGACAGTAGAATATCAGTGATATCAGCACCACAGGCCAAATAAGGCCTCATCCATGGAAATCCTATTTTTGTTCCTGTTCAAACTACCATTGAGCCTGCTTCCTAACTCATCCCCCTATTCCAGATTTCGCACAATGTTCAATACCAGTTTATACTTGGGGTAAAGCTGGAATGGCAGCAAACCACCATCCAGTCTAGATGCAGGACTGACTTTCAGCTGAAGAAAGATACTGCAGAGTCCATTAACTGAGGCTGAACTGCAGCATGACTGTGATATCCCCCTGTGACATTTTGGAGTCCATACTTGGGTCCAAGAGAGTGGATAATGCTACCTAGTGTCTAATATCCTTCAACTCCTACTAGGCAATGTCTTTCCTCTCTGGTCTTAACTCTGCTAGTGACGAGATTGTGACTAAGGTCTCTGAGGTCATTCTCCAGATACCTGACTTTCAAACAGTACAAACTAAAACCAGCAAGAGTTGGAACCTGTCCCAGCCTGGTGTGCTGTGCATATTTCATTACTGCACAAGAAGGCAGATGTCACACCCGGCAGGGCAAGAGCCCACTGAGCACTGTATGCTAGAAATGCAAAACCACAGCCCAGTCTTCAGCCCAATCTTCCTAATTCTCATGTTCTATCATGCAGTTTTACACATTTGAGAAGAACAGGCTGTTGGAGGAGAGAAATGAAGGAGGCATAGGTACAGCACAGACGATTTTATCAGGGTCATCAAGTTACAGTTTAACTTATGGCAGAAAAGTTGCTGATAATGTTTATAATTATTCCTTTTATTTGAGTAATCTTTCCAGTCTCTTCTCTTTTTTCTTCTTTTAATTTCATCTATATATGTGTATGAAATTATATATGTATACATCACACAAAATGTAAATGAGGGAAAAATAAGAAGTAGGTAAACATTAGTTAAGAATTATATCTAAAAATGAAATTAGAACCACATTATTCTTGCCTAAATATAAAAATACTCTACTTTTGGCTGTTGGGACTTTTTGTCAGAACATAGAAAGTGTGAACTGTAGGTTAGGGATCCCCAGTAAACAAGAAAAATTATGTAAGTGATGATTTTTTCTGTCCCTTTCCCTTTGAAAGAAAAGGACAAAACTCACTACTGTAAAACAAAAGAAAAAAACTAAAATTTTATTTGGAAAATGAAAAACGACAGTAAAAATTATATGCCAGAATAGAACGAATTAACAGTTCTAAGGTCTCACATTGCAAATTTTTCTTTTGTTCATAGCCTAGTAAATCACAGTGGGAGGCTTCTAATGAGAAAGAGATGTCAGATCAAACCTACTGTGTTTCCAGAACTTTGTATCGCTTTCCTAGAGAGGCCACCATTGTTTTTCCAGGCTGAAAAGATATGCTCTAGTTGCTTTTTCCAAAATGCATCTATTTAATTCATGCCAAGAAGCAGCTGTTGGCTTACAAAAATGCTGGCTGACGCTGTGTACCACTATACTGCCGTTTGAGTTCAAGTTCTGTTTTCACTGCTATGCCTAAGAGTGCCAGAGGAAGGCAGAAGATGAACATATTTTCTATATCAAACTTTAGCAAAAGCATTCATGAGTACTCCACTAACAAGTTCTGAATAATCCATAGATTGTATAAAGTTTTTTAAAACTGAGAACTACACACAAATTACAGATTTCAGACTTGAAGATAATGCTTCAAAATGATCAAGACTAAGAGACAAGAATTAATTACAACAGAAAAACAAAATCACTTTGCCCATGTAAAGCCTCTTAAACTTCAGATATGCATTTGCACAGAGAAGACATCACTTTGCCTCATGTATGTTGGCTTACAAATGACAGGTTATTGCCTGGATTGAGGCCTTATTGGGAGGAAAAACAACTGCTCCCTGTGTTGATTGTGCTTTCATTTTATTTTATTGCCTGCATATGAGAACTAAAAAGGCTTTTGCAGCTGTGGAATTGATTTATAATTGACAATAACACACTTTCCTTCTTCTGATGCAGAATTCTTATGGCAAGTCTCTCTATTTCTTCATGAGGAATTTACAGTGGGTTAACAGAGTTCATAATTTTGCAAAAATATTTAGGAACCTATTGGTACAGTAGTACAATCAAAGAACACAGAAGAGGTTTTAATTGCAAAGGAAAGAAAAAATCCAAATCAACCCATCAAAAAGTAACTTTAAAAATACTTTTTAAAATGATGTAAAAAATCCCACACTCGATTTGTGCAAGCAGTTAACACAGGATGGTTAAATGGGATGGTATTGGATGATATTAATGTGGATGATCTCAAAGGAATTACCTGTTTCAAACAGCAGTTGACACTCAGTAGAGAACACTTCTCTCTGTGTTAGTCCTGCTTGCAGGAACACACTGAGAGCTCTTAGAGAGGCAAACTGTCTGATATAATTTCCAAAAGTATTCCTGATCAGAAATTTGGAGGAGGCAAGAGGAAGGGAAGTATCAACAGTGATTTCTATAATGTTTCATCCATGTTTTTGGACAACAGCTTTCAAATGTGACCTCATACCAGCTATTTGTGGCTGTTACAGAAAATCTCTTCCTCACCCTACAGTATCCTGAATAACAATCTTTAAACAGCATTTTTTTACCACTCCAAGTGACACATTTCCACTTTTCAGGATCAAAAATATAAAATATCAGCATGTAAAAGGTGGAGGGAACATGAAGTCTTTTACCCGAATTTTTAAGAACAGAGTCAGTTGTGGCATAATAAGCTAAATACAGTGGACTGCAGTGATCCTCTCTTTGTGTTTCCAGATACATGCATGCAAAATCCTTACAAGGGAACAAGGTATTCTTTAAATGTAGAGAGCTGTGCTCACTATAAATTCTTTGTCTATATTATGGTATATTATATGAGGCATAATGCTGGATGAACAGTGAAGTGAATTGAAAATAGGATGAAGAGTCAGGCCCAGAGGCAATCAGTTAGAGACCAGTAACCACTGGTGTACCTTAGGGGTCCAGTCCTATTTAAAACAGAATCACAGAATCATTCAGGTTGGGAAGGACCCCTGAGATCATTGAGTCCAACTGTTAACACAGCACTGCCAAGTCTACTGCTAAACCCTGTACCCAAGTGCCACATCTTGTCCTTTAAATTATCTGTGGGCATCGTGACTGCTCCAGTTCCCTGGGCAGCCTGTTTCAATCCATGACAATCCTTTCAATGAATGAATTTTTCCCAATATCCTATATAAACTCCTCTGGGTCAACCTGGGGCCATTTCTTATAGTTTGGATGATGGGGCAGAGCGCACCCTCAGCAAGTTTGCTGATGACATTACCCTGGGAGAGTGGTTGTTATGCCAGAAGGTCATGCTTCCATCTAGCAGGACCTCGATTAGCTGGAGAAATGGCCTGATAGGAATATCACCAAGGTCAGCAAAGACAAGTGTGAAGTCCTGCACCTGAACAGCCAAAATGCTGGGCACCAGCACATGCTGGGTTGTGACCAGATGGAATGCAGCTTGGTGGAAAAGGACTTGGGGGTCGTGCTGGACACCAAGATGAACATGAGCCATCAATGTGCCTCTCCCGCACAGCAGGCTAATAGTGTCCTAGGCTGCATCAGGAGGATTGCTGTCAGCAGGAGCAACCATGCCAACAAAGGTGAGGGCATCCTTCTGCTCTCTTCAGCACAGGTGAGGCCTGTGGACTGCTGTGTCCAGGTCTGCTCTTCCCAGTACAAGAGAGATATGGAGCTACAGAGAAAACCCAACCAAAGGCCACAGTGCTGATTAAAGGCCTGGAGGCTCTCTCCTGAAGAGAGGCTGAGAGCTGGAACTGTTCAGCTTTATCAAAATTATGGAAAACTACAATGACAGATTACATGTCCTTTTCTTTAGCACCAACTGAGCTACAAAGGCAGCATTCTCTTGTCTCTCTCTTTGCAGTTTCTAGAACATCCTGTGCACCTAAACCTGATGGACAAATCTCACAGGACTGGACTTCTGGCTAAGAGCTAGAAGAATGCTGCACTCATTGTTGGGCTTTTCTGCTTTTTTCTTAGCTGACAAATTATGTGAACAGAGATAATATTTTTTATTGTCACTAATAATTTTGAAACATAAGAACTGCAGTTTCTCTTACAACGTGATTTAACAAATCCTGGAGACAGATCCTTGGATCTGACTTGCAGGTATAAAAGCTTAGATTACCTGGTGCTTCTGCCAAGGACCATTACAAAGCCCTTAAATGGCACTACATATGAGTACAGCCTCATGGCACTGAACTGCTTAAGTTCTGTTTGACATACCTCAGAGTCCTGCGCATGTTTTCAAGCAAAAGCTCTAAATATAACCTAGGTAGAAACCCTAAAGAAACCCCTCTACGCTACAATATTACACCAAAAGCTCATGGTCTGGCACAAGCCTACCTGGTTCTGTTGTCCTGGGAAGTTGTCCTTGCCAATCACTTATCATACATAAGGATTTTAAAATTATATCTCATTCACCTTAACTTCCACCCTCTTGTTGTCGTTTTCATGATTAATACATTTCTCTTCTCTTTGAAGATGCTTCATTATTTTCTAGTTAGATTAGTCATTCCTGTTGTAGTGACTAAAACCAATGACTAAGAGCATAGATTATTCTAAAAATAAGAAAATACAACAGTAATTACCAGGGAAGAAATTAAATGTTTACAGGTTTTTCACTCTTCATTTTTGATGTAATGCTTAACACTTTCTCAGCTTCAACAAATCTAAATGTACTCAAGCCAGTTCTAGAATATTTACTTCCAAGAAAAAATGGATGGACAAGTGTGGGAGTAATCATTGTAAAAACTCTCAATTTTCTCTTAAAGGAAAATGGAACTACAGTAATCAGAAGTAATAGAAAACTATAATTTTCCAGAAAGCACTTTTATTTTATTTGATTTTTGCTTTATCTAATGTTTGATAATGTTCAACAGAATGTCTCACACATTTCCTTGAAATAAATTAGTTTCTGTACTTACACTAAAAGGCTAATACTCTCAAGCTCTTTCAAGGCCTACAGATATATGGCACAGACTTGATGCCCTGCCTGATAAGAAGCTTTACCACAATAGTGGAAAGGATTGCAACAAAAGTACAATTTAGGCTGCCCTTGTTGAACTAGTGGTGTCGTGAGTGAGTGGTTCAGGCAGCCTAAAGAACCACCACCAAAGGTATTGGCAAATGGAGGTTGAAAACACATTTGTGAAAGCTCAGACTAACAGCATTCAATGGCAACATTTACTACTTACTGATAAAGCCTACCAAAGAAAATTGGCTACAGAATCAATGTCAAATAAGTCACATGGAGACCAGTGATACAAAAAAATAAAAGTACAAAGGATAAGAGAGGCCCTTTCATTGAGTCATGACATTCAGACTGGGCCCCCTTGCCAAACTTGCCTCAGACTTCACCAACAGATTATGTCCAAGGGATTTAGCGGCACTTAGTCATTGACTGATTTAACACTTAGAAGTGAGCTCTGGGCAGTGCTCAGAGGGGCACAGGAGCCCAGGGGTGGTCAAAGGGCCTTGCTCAGACCATCTGAGAGATGACTATCTGTCAGTCTCCAGGTTTATTCTGGCAAATAATGTCCCAGGGGCATTTGGGATGACCAAGCAGCTCTTGTGCTGCTCCGTGCTTAGGATGGAAACTCCTGATAGGGACAGCGCTGTCCCTGCCTCAGCCATGCAGGACTTTCAGGAAAGCTCAAGGGAAACTGCATTGCCCAACTTATAAATCAAGTCCAAGGATCCCTGGATTCCTGAGATTGAAGCATGGACAAGGAGCAAGGCAGGGAGGGGAAGAGAGGAGGGCAATGCACCACCAACAGTTAGTGCATGTTCTTGTAGTTCAGTGTAAGATTACTTTTCTACTCAACACTAGGTCAATCAGGACTGGATTCAAGCTAAGTGACAAGATTATACAAAGATTTGGTGTAGTCAGAGTTAAGTCTGTAATAGTAGAATGTTCATTAGTACATCATGACTGAAGGAAAATAAACAAAGTGGACAATTGTTTAGATAGTGCAGGGATTTCACAGTAGTTCCATTACTATTTTATACTAATGCATTAAGAGATATACATACAGATATTTCTTGAAGAATTTATTATTAATATAATTATCAATTATTTAATAAAATTAATTGTATATGTTGTATAATAAAACAATTAATTAATATACTTTTTCCTCTTAATTATGTTTATTCCATCTAAACAAAGCTAAATTAATATTATAATAGTGCTTCAGGCATCACTTAGATCACTTAGAAACTAAAGCCCTGCAGCATCATGTGCTGTATAAAAGCAGGAATGGTGCTAGAGTGCTAGATCCTAGAGTAGATAGAGAGAGCAAGATGAAAATGAACAGCAAAACTAAATAGTGAGAAAAATATGGCAATCTAAAAGGCAATATACCAAGCACTTTCTGTACCAACTGCTTACAGTTCCATATATCAGTCACAGGACAAGAGGACAAGAAAAATTAACTAGTTTGACTGAATAGCACCCAGAATTTGTTCTCAGGTGGGGGAATTGGGGTCAAGAGAACTGATCAGAGGCAAATCTCTCAGCGCAGTAAATGTGGTAGAATAACTACATTACACAATTTTTTTTTAGTAATAAGATCCAACTTCATCCAATGCAAATGTTGAGGCAGAAATGATAGGAGAGGAAACTATTACTGTTAAAATGACCATCTGAAATACCTAAAACATAGTATTATCATGTTCCACTATTTCTCCTCTGAGTGAAGGATTAAGAAGTCATAATACATTCATCTTTACTCATGACATAAAAATCTATAACATAATAAAAGATTTTGAAGCTCAGCCTCTGGGTGTGGATGAGAAACCCATAGAAGCATATTAAAAGGTTGTAGTAATAATATTGTCAATTTTTTTCACATTATAAAGCACTGGATTTTTTTCCCCCTTTTTTTGGGCAAAATGCAATTTCTTGATAAAAGTTTCTGTACTATCTAACTGTATTAAATTTTGTGAAATTACACTTTTTTTTCTTGTATTATTTCTTTTTTATTTTTACAAATTCATTAAATTATCTTTTTTTATTGACAGCTAATAATTCCCCAATTTCAGGCCTCACTAGGAGGGCAGTTACATGAATTATGTTTAATTAATAAAGGAAATAAATAGGACAGTAACTTTATATAAATGAAATAATCACTGTTATCTCTTTGTAAAAGCCCAAAATGAAGCATTATAGAATACACCAGAAAACTACAAATTCCCTGATTGAATAGTAAGTCCATTTCTATTCCTCCTTTTTTCCTATTTGGAATGTATATGAGCTTTTAAAACTAATGCCCTTCCAAGGCTGGACTCCTAATAGCTTGTACACACCAGGAACACTGAAATGATGCTGATAAGCCCAAGTAAATCAGTTGAAGTAAGTGGCAATCATCTATTTTGCATTTTTACTGCTATATATCAGTAGGATCAATCACCCTTTTCTCAAATTTGTTAAAGTGAATGCAACCAGGAGTTCCTGCATCTCCAAAGCCAAGATTTAATTATCAGTATTTCTACATGCTCTGTATACTGCACCTGCACAGGAGAGACTGCCTAATCTTCCTCTGCCTTCTGGAATTTATAATTATCTTTGTATATCTTAGTTACCTTTCCCTACATGTTTAACTAGACATTTGAAATTAGTCTGATCGGCTGAGCTAAATAATTTTCTACAAGGATTCATTCCCCACACTAATTAAGCTAGAGCTGGACACTTAGGGCTAACTGCAAAAATTATCTTCCTCTAAATCCCTCTACAGAGACCAGTCCAAAAAGTGGAGACCGAGTCTGAGGAGTTTTACTCTTTGCACTAGTTGAGGTGTAATTTAGAAAGAGAGAACTGAGAGAACGAAACTGAGCAGAGGCATCACTTATTCAATTTTTGTTCACCATGGACAACAGTGCAGCTATCATTTCACTCACAAAGATCCACAACATTGACTCAACAAGACAGCCTACCCTATGTCTCACAAAAAAGCTTATCAATGCCTTGTGGCAACTGCGAGATTAATAAAATAGATACGGAAGGATCAAAATCCGTGAGTGTACAAAGAGCAGGGAAAATTAAACAATGTCAGGTATTGCCTTTACTATAATCATATTTAGAGAAATATGAGTATTAGTATGTAGTAGGCTAAGCACACAAAGGAAAAAAGCGTAAATAAAAAGCCAGATTATATTCCTTCCACGCAGGATTAATAAGGAGTGTGGAGTACAGTAGAGTGCAAACATTACACACAGACTTCCAAAAGAATGCACCTCTGAGAAGCACAAACTCTGCATCTCAACAAGTCACTAGAAAAGAACTTAAGAGTAGTTCATTTCCCCTGGATATTTGCTTTATGTTTTCTTATCTCTACTTCAGCTAAGAGAACCTCTGAAACTTTAATAAAATTCCATCTTCTTACTAACAATTATGGTGATGGGAATGATAGATGTCTCGTGTGAAATTGCAGCTCCCCACACTGAATATGCACAATCTGAGCTTCCTTTTTTATTAAATTATAACTTTATTTAAAGGTTTATAAATGCTTAAAGTTTTGTGTAATATACAGAGCATGGGCACCATCACAAACTTTATGTTCTCTAATCCCTCTTGGCTTTTACTTCAAATTAACTGTAGTGGTACCAAGCATGCTGGTGCCATGAACTGGTTCTACTATGTTTTTTACAGCTTAGATAAAAGCACCTTCACATCCCTGCCAAAATAAATGAGTCTCATTCCCAATGCCATGCTTCTCATTGTGTTTCTGCACCAGTGATAGTGAAATTATTTGATTCAGGCATTGATGTAACAACTTAGAAGTTGGAGAGCTACTATTCAAATAAAATTATAAAGCATATTTCTTGCTAAAACAACAGACACCCAGCAGAACAATAGTGTGCATCTCTTCTCAGAGCATTATAAAACTCATCATAGCTATTTGAAGACCAGTGTGCCTTTATTCTTTTACCCTGCTCTTAACAGCAAGTGGAGAGCAATAAAGGTAGGATCCTGAAGTGGAACAAAACTTTGTGAAATAGAGAGACCCCAAAGGTACAAGAAAAGTAAAATTAAAATTAAAATTTATTCAGGGCATGTGCTTGAAAGTATCATCCTGTGAAATACTGATCTTTGTTAATTTAGTTCAGAGGAAATACAAAAATTAAAGACCTTTGTTTTCACAAATGCAGCTCCAGATCAGATTGTAAGTGACAATAAAACCCAGTTCTCACCTAGAAAGTTCCAGTTGCTTGTCAGAAGAAGCAGTATCAGACAAGTCAAATCATATCCTAATTTTTCTGCAACAAGAGTTAAAACATTCAGCAAGGGGTCTGCACTGTAAGTGCAGATAAAGATGACCTACACTAATTGCCTACTGGTCTTTAAAAATGCAGCACTTGTTACTATGAATTAGAAAATAGGCACACTGTCTACTGGATGTGCTGTTCATTCAGCTGGACTTCCTTACCTGAGGTGCAAATATTGTTCTCACACAGGACACACTGAATTAGTCAGTTTTCACAGAGAAACAGCACTTTAATGAAAGGCTGAAAACCTTGCAGTAACCTGAAACACTAACATCTCTGCATCGTTCAGTGGAGTGAAAACCAAACATTCCGTAGTCAGGTGGAATGGAAGATAATTCTTTAGCTCAAGATCTGCAGAAGATTGGTTTCATCAGCTGAAAATCATATTCCCACACAGTAATTTATGGCAGGTCCAGGGAATCTCTTACAGTCAGGAAATTCTGCTTATAGATGCAAACCACAAGGCACACAGCTGACACCATCATGATGTTACTCAGCAAGTTCTTAAAACTCAGCTCTTATATGTGGGTTGTAGGTCACCTTATACTGTGGGCAGGCCCAACAATTTAAACAAAATACTCTACATTAAAGTGATAGGAGTATGCCTCAAAGAAATACTGTTCCTCTGATTAATCTTTGTTCACGCTTGCTGGGTGTTCTCCTCCCTTGTTGTAGCTATAAAATCCCAGTAGGACAGGAATCAGTATAGTTGGATCTCATAAGTGTTATGGATTATTAATTATGCAGATTGTGATAAATTATCATAAATGTTTGTGTAATTCTATTTGAGGTAAACATTCTTTAGCCAGATAATTTTAAAGCACCAGTGGTAAATGTGTATAATACTCTCTGCAGAATTAAATAGCTTAAATTAAAAAAAAAATTGACATGACATTTCATGACATGTTTTTAGAACTTGTACAATGGTGTTTTTTAAAATATTCTCAACTTAACTTTATCAGCTTATTGTGCTTTAGAGCACACCACTCAGAATTAGCCTTTGTTTTTTTAACTTGGGAGTTGTCTGACCCAGTTCTTAAAGGAGAGCTACAACAGGTCTATAGCAATGTGTGCCCAGTGTAGATATAACGTGTTCCATTCTCCTTTTAGTATTCATGTTTATGTTAGTTCAGTTCCTCTTTGTCTTCAAAGTTACCATCAGCCTCCCCAGTCAGTTTTTAGCCTCTGAGCACCTGCATGGCCTGCAAAAGTGAAATTTCTCCATCCCCTTGAAAAAGAAATTCTTCTTAAGGAATCTGTCAATTTACTGTATTTCACCATTCCCTAGAGCAAGTCCTTTGAGAGCTCTAAATCTCAAGGGCTCATTCAGTCCTTCATTCCTCTATTAAGACTGCCAACAGTTGTAACATCTTTTATTCTAAATCCTCACACTTGCTTAACGTGATAACCTACTTCAGCATCTTTATCTTATGCAGGAAGGCACTTCTCATCTCTGTAAAGCCATTCCAGCCACTTGCACAGATTTTAAATACCATTGAAAAATCCCTCCACAGTATGGGGAGCTGTGTCTGTTTATGTGAGCTGAACATCCACTCAACCTCCTGGCCTGCACAAAGTCTACCCAGAAGCATGCATGATTTATTGTTGTTTTAATACAGTTATGCATTTGAATAACTAATTTACATGAAATCACAAAAAGGCATTCAAATTCACAGACTGGTTTTGCATTGACTTTGTATCCCTTTTACCAGATTTTTGAAATATGGTGAAGAATGAGCTAAAATGTAGGTCAGTGTAATAATGAAGAAAGAATTTTAATAGGTTTTGTTGAAAGTTTTTTCGTTAGCAAAGCATATTAAGTAGGTCTGGTAAAATAAAAAGTATCAAAATTGCACCATTGCCTTTTATGAGAGCTGTATTTGAAAAGTCTCACAGAATGATAAATTGCCATACAAATAGAAAAAAATCCTTGCTCAAAGTGGTCATATTTGCCAGTTCCATCTGTGGACTAAACCTTCAATTTTTTACATTTATAGAAATGCAATAAACCGAGATATAATGAAACCAGCTGCAGGCAACAGAAAAAAATTAGAATTATATACTCCTTTTTAAATCCCTTAAAATGCACTCAATAACACCTATAAAACTGAATACCCATACAGAAGAACCCAAAATTTGCGAATTGCAAGATAACCTAGAAAGAGATTGAAAAAAATATAGTGTACTTATTTTGCAGAGGCTTCAATATTAAGGAATATTTTTGACAAACATAAATACATAAACCATGCTAACATGAAATCAGAAAAGCTAAAATAAGAAAACAAACATCAGATTTCCCTTACTAAAGAATATCCTGTACTGGTTCTAAATCTTGTGGTTACTTTGGGTGTAATGAGTGTAAGAACACTCTCAAAGCAAGTACACAAAGGATAATTCATCTTGTAGTGACAATTACAACCCTAACACTAAACCCAACTCCTAACACAAATCATGAGACCTAAGACTAACTGTAACTACTCCAAACCCCTAAATCTAACCCAAAGCCTAACCCTAACCCTAACCCAAACCTTTTGCTTAAACCCTAGCCCTACACCTAACCTAGCTCCAGTGTTTAAAGGGCAGGTTATAGGCCTATGAGAAGTGAAGGCCAGCAAATCTTGTCTCTCTTGGAACCTTCTCTTGTTATTGTAGCAATCCCTGGACGTACTCAATATTGGACCTTGGCTCCAGATGCTGGAAGTTGTTTCCTGAATGTGAATGACATTACCTTTCCTCGAGAAGGGAAACACCTCGTCCTTCTACCAGTGCTGCATGTAAAGGCCAGGCAGACCTCTCTGTTCTGGCCTCTTTTGAGTGAGAGCAATCCTTGGACGTAGCCAAGATAGAAGATTGCATCCAAATTTTGGTGGTGGCCTTCTGAAAGACGATTGAAGTGCTTTTACAGGGGAGAGAGCACATCCAGCCCCCATGTTTCAGATGCAGATTATAGGCTGCCCAAGGGAGGTACAGGCCTGAAAGACCTTTCTGTCTTGACTCTTTCTGGACATAAAATTTCTGGACAGAAATCCCTGGACACATTCATTTTGGAGGTGGTATCCTTTTTTGCATGATGGCCTCCTGAAAGAAAATGACATTTTTTTTCCATAGGAAGGAAACTTCTTAGCTCCACTCTTAGAGGTACAGATCATAGGCTGCCCATGCGAGGTAAGTAAAGGTGAGCAAGGGTTTTATGACTTGTCACATTTGGTGTCATAGCAATCTTTGGACATATTCAATATTGGAGGTGTTATCCAGAATTTGATGATGGGGCTCTTAAGAGTGTTTGGAAAGTCTTTTTGTTGGGAAGGGCAGCAGCTAGGCCCAACATTTCAGTTGCAGTGGAGAGGTTGCCCAGGGGAGGTAAATGCCAGGAAGACATTTCTCTCTAAGTACCTTTAGCATTGGAGAAATCTCCAGATGCATTCAGCATTGGAGCTCGGCTGGTGGTGACAGAACTGGGATCCTGAATGCGAACCATTCTGTAATGACATTAAATGTGAGAATTGAAGGCACAGCCTTTTCCTTGGTGCATAATTTGGCTGGTATCTTCTGCAACACCAGAAAGAAAACACAGTTAACTTGTTGCTCTAATAGTTTTAGATTACTGGTTTTAAATTACTGGTTGCAAGCAAGTAATATGTTCATTTATCAAGAGATTGGAACCCCTCTATTTAAGGTATATGTTCTTTCCGAGTTCATACTCCCTAAAGGAATTACAGGAAAAAAAGTATTTGTTCTCTACTGTGTCCAGCTGAATTATTGGGAGGTTGAAAGAAAAATGACAATGAGAATGATTATATCTTAAATTATACTCAAAATTCACTAGTATTCACTGAATTATCTCATAGGAATTCCTCCACCCATATGAATTGGTACATACAGGTTTGTTGTTTGCAATACATTTTCAGTCCTGTAGCTCTCAACATAGCCTACAGTCAGAAAAAAATCTTATAAAAAAGATAGAGGGTATAAAATGTTGAGATCATGCACAGCGAAATGACAGGAACAAAACATGACCACAGCTACTCGTGATTTAAATATGATATTATCTCTAATGTTTATCTGTTTAAATGGAACAAAACTGAAATGAAGGACTCCCTGGAGTAAAATAAAACTCTGACAAACAGCAGGTAGAAAGACCATCATCCTGTTGTTCAACTCTACATTGGCTTCTTAGAGAAAACAGAATTATAGCAATGGGCTTGTTGAACACCTTTCTGGGCTCAAACTCAAATGGCAATTGAGCAACTATTTTAGTTTATACATCTCTCAACTTCTACATTCCAGGTCACTTTTTTTTTCCATTTGAAATTTTCAGTCAGAGGAACTCTATTATTATTCCAATAGTTTCTTTTTATTTTTCTACAAATCTGAGTAAATATTTGGGCAACAAAATCCACATGGTGCATGAAAATATTGTTACCAATTCAATCTGCTCATTTACCACTTCAATAAGATGGATTTTCTGCAGTGAGTTTTTCAAATAGTTGAGTATATATATATAATTCTATATTTCTGTAGCAGTAAAAATTGTAAAATACTCCATTGATGTTTCTAATAATAATCAGTGAAATTTTCAACTATATATAAACTCTCTCTGCTGACAGTAACTGAAAAGATTGGCCAGGGTGAGGAGAATGTTGCACCACTAAGGAATGCCTCAACAGTTTGAAGATGTGTTGATGCCATAGCAATGACATGGATAGAGAAAAGCATTAGGGAAAAAGTATAGACAGAGAGTGAGGCTTCAGTTTGACTTGATATATCTGTGTGTACATTTGGGCAAGCTCGTGTACCTGCTCATGCACTTCTGGGTAAAAGCAACTCTGATTATTGTCTGATTCTCGTTGTCCCCTATTTCTGTAGCTATTTCTGCAAGTGCAGGCATTCTGGCTCGTAAAATGTAACTGCATAGATAGCCTAATCAAAATTTCCATCCCCCCCAAATCAGCACAGTGCTGTGTGTCTCCAAAATTTCCTTGTACAGGAGTGAAGTCACAAGAATTAAATTCAGAAGGATTTGCAGTGGTTAGCAACACATGTCTTGCTAATAGATCTTAAACAGTGTTCATAGGATTGGTTATGGATACATTAAAAATTGTGATTTTAAGAACAATGTAACTCAATCAAGGTGTCTTCCATCTGAAACACAACTGCATTTGTGTTCTGTTGCAACAAAAGTTAAGGTGGAATTTATTGCCCTATCATATTCAGGTCAAGTCATGGTGTCTGTGTGCCCATAGATGTATGTTTTTCATCTGTGTGCCTGGAATTCCTGTCTACTTTAGTAGAGACAGCACAGGGAAACCTAGGGTCCCCAGAACCCTGATGCACTGAAACAGCACAAGTCTGATTTTACCCCTGCTGCTTGCAGATTAGGTGAGCATAGCAGGAAAAGTATGAACATGTATTGATATTGCTATTAACCTGTAATCCAGGAACATACATGTATGTTTGCCCTAGCAGTTTGATGCAGCTACCTTCCTACTCAAACCTTAATAAAGGTTACAGGGCCCACAAAGCCAACACAAGCTCTATTAACGAGTGGCTGCTGTTGTACCTGCTCTGTTTCCCTTTTGGCAGTGCTCACAGCAATCATTTGCCTGTGGACTGTTCCCAAGGTGTGGTATCTGTAACCAGGACAGGGCTAACTCTGGTGGTGTGTGCCTGCATTCCCAGCTGCCGGGGAGGCTGCGGGATCGCTGAGCCCAGGAGCTCTGGGCTGCCGTGTGCTGTACTGAGCAGCCATGGCCAAGGACCAGGTGCTGTTCAAATCCCCCTCCTGTCATGCCAGGGGCAGAGGAAAGGGGACTGTCCCTTGTTTCCAGGAAGGAAGGCCTCCTTTCTGTTGGAGCAAGCATGGTGGACAGACAGGTGGGGCAATGCAGGTCCTGACCCAAGGGAAAGGTTTGGGTGGTATGGCTGCAGTCAGGTTGGGATTCCTCACTCTTTTTTTTTTTTTGGTACACTTCGGTTTTTAATATTGTGATGCCTTAGGTTTTAACCTCTATATTTTTCAAATCCTGTACTGCTAGTGTGACTGAAGCTTTCTGTAGCTTGTTAAATGCTGTTCTCTATGCTAGAGACATAGATAGACATAACAAAACCTCTAACTTGCTCTCCAAGGACACCCAGAACAAGAACTGTAAACCACCATCTTAGGAAGAGGGGGGCAGGCTTGGGGGAAATCACATCATTGGCTGGGTTCTGGTTGGGGAATTGATGCTGATATAAAAGTGTGAAGCACTTGTGACTTGTCGTCCATTTTGGGATCCACTGAGGCAGGACCCTCTAGAGCCCAGGGTGTGCACCTGAAGGCCTTTCAAATTTCACCTTTTTTCCTTTATTCCTGTCTAGTCTCTCTTTCTAGGTAGCCAATTTAAGGCATCAATTGTTGCTGTTACTGTTCATATTCTTATCTCATTGCTGTTTCCAGTAAATTTTTCTTACCTCAACATGTGATCTTTCCCTTTTGAATTCTCCACTTTGGCCACCTATGGGCAGAAGGGAGGAGGGAAAGGGAAGTGAGTGAGCAGGTTTTGGTTCTGGAGTCTCAGTGAGGGTGTTACCAAAAATCAGTAAAAGAAAAAAGTCCTTAACACTTATGCAGCACTGAGAAGCAGGCATTCTTTATTCAGCCAGATGCATAAGGAAATATCTCCTCTGAAATATCATGAACGCTCAGTTCAGAAAAAGCTCCTCTTTGCATACTATACTTTATACACAGATTTATAGCTTTTCCCAGAAGAAACGTACATGTGATAATCATTTCCCCAAAGCCATTAGCACACATTCCCTCTCCTCTCCAAGTGTGTTCTTCTGCTCTGGGGGTCTCTTTGGTGGTTCCTGGAGGTCACTGACACCAAAGTCATGCCTGACCACCTGCTGAACTGATAAAAGTTGTCACAACTGGGCTGGCTGCTTTCCGGTTCTTCCTACAAGAATAAGCATTGTGCAGTTCCATAGGCTAGTGGTGTTTGAAGAATATGTTGTAACCCATCAGGTGAAATGATTTTTATCTGGCATCAAGGAGCAGGGCTGCAATAAACTGAGCAATACCTTCCTTAAACTGTGACAAAGCCAAAAAAATATGTGAGAAACAGAACAAGAGATGAAACTTTATGTTATACATGTACACAGGCACAACCACTACTACATCTGAGATGTGAAGCCTGTATTGTGGACAGTATTTTTTTTCTTTTTCTTTTTTTTTTTTTTTTTACATTAAATGGTCCAGTGCAAGTAGATGACTTAAAACTCTGGGTAAAAATCCATTTCTTTAGTTACATTTACCTGCTTTACCAGTGGGCTCACAAGCTGTATAAATGACCAACCTTTGTAAGAAGATTTATTTTTTTAGATGTGTTATTTGAAAACAAATTCGAATAGGGTGGATAGATGAGAAATACTGTAGAGTACTTTCAAGTTCTAAAGAGTCACCTTCTGCTGTGTTTACACATTTCAAGTAATACTCCATGCATACTTTCACTGATTCCTATGACTGCATTTGTAGATGAAAGCAAAAAAGTCAGCAGAAATAGGCCATAATCTTTGTCACATTCTACTCTCCTTTCAATAATATAGAGTAATTCAACTGATTTACAATAACATCACTGAGAACTAGATTATTTAGGCTGTTTGCCATCTCCACTTCAAGCTAAATAGCAAAGGTCAGTAATTCAGAATAACCTGAAACAAACACGTTTTACTACTGGGCAAAGCATCTTCAATGAAGATAATGTGGCTGATTCTCATTCAGCATAATGATAGTGCTTTTTTCTATATCTGTGGATCATATCTGTGATTAGTATACAAGCAGTTGTGTCAGGGTTATTTTTAAATTTAATTAAATCAGTCTCTAGTTATATACTTATACCTATTTGATATTATTTATAATACACTGCTGTACATTTGCTTATATATTGCCTTCAATTATAGAGCTTTTATCTAAAAAATAACACTTCTACCTCAGCTTTATACTCATGGGAATTACACCATGATCTCATTGAGGGATTTGAATTCCTGCAGGGTAATTCACAGATACATACATTCACTGGTAACAAAAATGTTCCATTGATCTTTCATAAATATGGAAGGAGCTATATATAGCTCATGCTATTGTGGGCATATGTTGTGCCTCCAGGAGAATCTGATTAGATGAGATACTTGGAATAATTCCATGAAACAACAAATTGAGATAATGAGTGCACTGAATAACTAAAGCCTTGCAGACATTTATGGACACGCTTAACTTCATGCACACTACTCATCCCATTTAAATCAAAGTGTGCCTTTGCAGAGAAAACACGGATTTGGATGTTAAACTAGGTATTTTAGTGTATATCAGCAGGATATCTGTGCACTCTTCAGTCCTACAACCCTCCGAGATAGAAATGCACGCATTTTAAACAAAATACACTATACTGAAATCTGTGGCTGAACCACGTAATAAACCCAAATCTCACAACTACCATTAAGCTATTTCATATTTTAGATTATCCTTGCTTAATTAGACCTCTCAATGTATCATAAAGTCGTAGATAAAGGGATGTTATTTCATAGATTTATCAGATTTTGCTAAAACATTTCTAATCACAGAACTGCAGAAGATTTATTCACAATGTGCTGAATTTCATCTCTTCAACTTCACGTTTTTGTTTTTTTTTTTTAAATTTGCTTTGCTCACTAACTATTGTCTATTTAGCCAGTTAAGGTCTCTATATTGTATGTGGAGACAAGAGAGGCAGCCTGCTATCTGAGGGAACTACTTCTCATTTTCCATAGAAATAAAAACCAAAACAATTTCCCTTCCAAACCTCAAGACACGTGCTTTTCCCATGCATACACTGTACTTCAGAGACTGCAAGGTTTATTCCCTTCAGAGAATCAGAAGTATTGCAAGCTATGTACAAAACTGAAAGTAAGGAGAATACTCTCACTTCCATGGAATCATTCATTACTTGGAGGAAATTAGCCCTAAGATTTGTGGACTGAGGAAAAGAAACTCTTTCTGTTTCTTTATCATCACACTGAGATGACAACATAGTCATAGTCATAGTTTAAGGATGAAGCTCTTACAACCCTAGACTCATTTGATTTGGAAGGGACCTTAAAGACCATCCAGTTCCAACCTCCTGCCATGAGCAGGGACACTTTCCCTTAGACCAGGTTGCTCTGAGCCCTGTCCAGCCTGGCCCCGGGATGGGGCAGCCACAGCTTCTCTGGGAAACTTGTGCCAGTCTCAGCACTCTCGCAGGGAAGAAATCTTCCCTAACATCTCATGGGAATCTCCTGTCTTTCACTGTGAAGCCTTGTTGTGTCACTACATCCTGTCCCCCTACATAAAGTCCCTTTCCATCTCTATTGCAGGCTCCCCTCAGGTACTGGAAGGCCACAATTAGGTTACCCCAAAGCCTTCTCTCTTCCGTACTGTGCAATCCAAATTCTCTCAGTCTTTCCTCATACAAGAGCTGCTCCATCCTTGTAATGATCTTGATGGCTTCCTCTGGTCTCACTCCAACAGGTCCAAGTCCTTCCTGTGCTGAGGACCCCAGAGCTGGATACAGTTTTCCAGGTGGGATTTCATCAGAGCAGAGCAGAGCAGAGCAGAGCAGAGCAGAGCAGAGCAGAGGGGCAGAATCCCCTGCCTCATCCTCCTGCTCCCTCTGCTTTGGGTGCAGCCCAGGAAACCACTGGCTTTCTGCTGCAGATTGCTAGTGATTCACTCTGTTCTTGGTACCTCAAAACAATCCCAGTAACAATCCAGGATAAAGCCATACCTTGAATCTTTCAGTAACTACTCCAGCAGGCTCTTTACACGCTGCAAGAAGCTGCTCCTCGTTCCCTCTCTCAGATACAGCCTGTCTGAAATAGCACAAATCAATGGCACAAATGGCATTTTGAAAGACATCACTAAGTGAAGGCACTATTTTTTTCTGTAAGTGATCAAGCACAGTTGCACATGAATGACCTTTAGCAACTAAAATTCTGTGTCAATAATATCTACATCAATTCTATGTTTTAACTAAACCACCAAGTCAATATATTCTATGTCAAGAAATAGAAGAATTTCTGCAAGCAATTTTAAAAACCCCTCTCATTGTTAATGTAAAGCATTATATTTTTTAAAGACAAGTTTCAGAGGAGAAATAAATAATCATATTTTTATTACATCAATGGAAACTTAGTAACTGTGATTGAAAAGAATTTTCAGACTAAAGGAATTTTTTTCAGTCAGGTCTAAAACTGTACCCATTAATTGTCTGCCATGTTTTCAGAGAATATCAATAAAAATGATCAAAGGAGCTGTATTATAAAACAGATCAGGATAAATTGTGTAGAGAAAGCAAAACTAGGGTCTGAGGGTTTTTAAGGACACAACAAAAAGAAAAGGTGGAAAACTTGAAAATGACTGATTTTGCTTTAGTTGTTGTAGAGGCCAGTAATTGGATAACAATCAACCTGAAAATGTACAGTTTTGTAAATATCCATGAATTTGATAACAAAATTGCAGCAAATCATTAAGATTCACATTTTAAGATTTAGATTCAAAGTCATTTTAATCTATTGAAGACTCACTGTGACCTAATGTGGATAACTTCATCCATCTGCCTGCAGAAGAAACCTTACAGCTTCCTTAAAGCCTCTAGTTCTAGATACTAGAGCAGAAAAAACAGAAAACTGTTGGGATACCTTTTATGGACACATTATATAATAAAGGTTTTGTAATTCCACAGGGCAGATAAAAATTTGGTAGATCTGTGGTTTTGCATAAGTACTAAATAAGATTTTCAAATACTCCACTTAGTTGAAATATGCAGATTGAAGCTCAAAGAAAAAAAAAAGAGTATGTAGCAAATACACTTAAACAGAAGAGTTCAGTAACTGTAGAAAAATTACTCCTCTTGCAAGGGAATTACATCATCATACAAAGTGACATGGAAATTAGAAGTGGCTCTCTAGTTTCACAATGTGAAACCATTTCTTCAGCAGGTTGTAAAAGACCACACATAAATTATGCTAGTAGATCCTCCTGTTTAGATTTCAGAATAGGAAAATATTTGAGATATAATGGTACAGTTCAAAATATATTTCTCTATTTTGTGATTTGGTGTTCCATAAGTCTTTCTCAAAGCTCTAAACATGTTTTAAAGATGGACAAAGAAATGCGTCATCTAAGCCTGTGATCAACTGAACTGGAAGAAAAAGCAGTGACAGTTGCCTTGGGTTAACCAGCAGAAGTGATGTACATTCAACAGTAGCTCTCAAAGGAGAGTCATCTGAAATATTTACCTCCAAAGCTTTGAGAACCTTTTCACAATTCTTAGAAATAGAGATAAGGAATAAGAGTTTGTTATAAACATTTCCTTGATTTATTCCAGTAAGCAACAGAACAAGCAATCTTTGAGTACATAACCTCACTAAAGACCAATTTTTAAAATAATGTTGTTTAATGCAGTTGATGATTTTCATTAACCACATTATTGCAAACTTTACAATTTTCCATTATAAATGCAATTATTAAGTCTCCAATAAATCAGCATCTGCACAGAATCCCTTACTATGAAAAATGGTGCAGGCTTTGGTTATGAGGGTCTATTTATTTTAATCAGTATCTGCCACAGACTCATAGTTTTGTCAAAGGACGACAGTTTCTTCGGGCTCTGCAACAGAAATCTAATGCAATATAGAAAAACACAAGGGCAATTCAATGACTGAATCAGAACTCAGACTTGCTACTGAAAGAAACTATCAAATCACAAATGTCACCTTCACCACTTCACTACTTAAGTGCACTGAACTTAGTAGAAGGCTGCAAACTGTTATTGACCTTGCAGAAAAGCTGTGGTGGCACACACAGGTGCTTAGTTCAAGGAGAGTGTGAACCTCCATATCTTTTCAAAAAAGTTATTATCTCAAATAAGGTACACCATTAACAGGTAAACAGGTAAACTCAGTCATTGCTGTTATCACCACATCCAGCATCTTGATTAAAGTAAAACAACTGTTTTTTACTCAAGCTCCAGACCCACTTCCGACAGCAAGGCATCTTCCCCTGGAGTAATTCATTAGAAAGTGCTGCTTTAGTGAACTGATACAGAGTTGTGGCAGTGTTCCCATCTGAAGAATGAGAAAGCACTATTCGAAACTGGAATTGTCTTCACAGCCACAGGAGCCTATATGAAATTGCAGTAATTTCAAAATGCAAGAAATTATATATATGGGTTCTAAGATAGTGGACAGGTAGTGCCACAGCGTGGTTTATGTCATGGCATTCATCACAGAACTTGAAATGTATCAACACTCATTCTCTCTTTTCATCCTAAGCCACAAACCTCCAAATTTTGCAAGCGGCAGTAGGAATTTTTCTAATGTACTTTATAGGCTACAAAAAATACCTTTGTTCCACAGAACCCTTTTCTTGAAGAGATTTTATTGCATTAGTGAGGAGATTTTATTGCATTAGTGAGGGTGTCAAAAGAGGATCTGTAGCCAGCGTTTGGTTTTATGCTTGCTTTAATCTCTTACACATCAGAAGATGGATTGTTGAGGGAGAGTTGAGGGTAGCAATTACAGCTGAACAAATATAATAAATTAAATACAAGATGAAGTTCCTGTTCAACTACAAAATTTCAGGCCAATATTTGGAAACTTAAATTAAACATACTAAAGGTCAGTGACTGTTTAACTAGCCTATGAAATCCCTAGGGAGCTACGAGCCCACACTTTTTATTCCAACAGAAATAAAGACCTAATCTTTCATGTCATCTGACCACATTTTGGTTCTATACATCAATTGCTCCTTACTCTTAAAAAAGGTATTTCTTAACTTACTGGATATTGAAAGAATCAATCATGCCCACACTGCCATTGACTAAAAACCTTCTTGAATTTTGCTAATCCTCTGTGATATTTTTGTAGAATAAGGATCTTTCACAATAATAAAGAATGTGAATTTCAAAATGGTGTGCAACCTCTTTAATATTTGTTATAGAAGAATGTAACTCAGAATTTTACACAAGGATAGATCCTGTGAATTCTTATAAATTTTCCATTATTTGGTATCTAGAAAGTTTTATAAAATTCTACTAAATACAGTTTGGTGGGTTTTTTTGTTTTTGGTTTTTTTTGTTTGTTTGGGGTTTTTTTGTTTTTTTGTTTTTTGTTTTTTGGTTTGTTTTTTTTTGTTTTGTTTTGTTTTTGTTCCTTTGGGGGGTTGGGGTTTTTTGTTTGATTTTAATGTTGGCTGATTCTTTTTTCTTCCAAACAAGTAGTAGTAGTAGAAGTCTTATTCTATTGTAGTGACACCACTACTATAATCAAGATCAGAAGGGGTTCCTCTTCAAGTTTTGATTTTATTTGCCTCTCACAGCACTGTAGATGTTTTCCAGTTACATAAATATTTTTCCAGCTCTATATTTTCCAAAGCAATCATGTTATAAGTAGCATCATTTCTCATAGCCTGATACATTTTCTGCTCATGTGTTTTTTGGTTTTTTTTTTTCAGATTGTTATAAGGCCAAAAACCACTCCAGATATTAGTTTTTCTTTCATTTTTTTTCTTTTTTTTTCACCAAGAGAAACCATTTGTGATTTTTCTAAAAATAATCAGGAAGCTTGAAAGATGTCAAAATTGGTTGAAAAGGAATATATATTTTTAATTCCAAAGAGATTTTCTAACAGATATCTTTGGATTTTTTGTTTAAAAATTGAGAAACATAGGAAGCATATTGAAAATGAGTTTAAAAAAAATTCTGTTCTGACCAGTGTTGATAAGCATTTCTGTTCAAACAAGCATTCTCTGTGACAGCTGATAAAAGAGAAAATGGAAAGAGGAGCATTTAAATGCACTTATGGTAATTTATCTTTAAACTCTGAACTACAGATGGGTAAAATTAAGTCTAAGTATCACCTCAAAATGAACTTTAAATAAAAATGTATTTGCTATTTGGATCCGAATTCTAAAATACTTCCTCACCACCAATTTAATCTCACAGCTGGATAGATTGCCCTGTTCTATACACAGATAATGAATTATCACTGCTGGAGAGGGCTGGAAATTTGCCAAGACTCTAATAAATAGGTCAGGAAAAGGTAGGAGGAGAGAGAGCAATGGTTGTGATACACAGTCAGCAGTGTTTTAAATAGTGATAATGGGAAAAAAACACATCAGAGGGGGAAGAGAAAGGCCTGCATCCTTCCTTTTGGGTATATCTTAAACTGTTATCAATCTTCTCTGTTTCATTTTCACAACTAAATTTTCATGCTAGTTAAGCTAATATAATTGCACAAATATCTTCAGATGGTTTCTCTGAAAAAACTTATCTGAATTTTTACTTCAAAATTGCTATCATATTCAATTTACATCTATTTCACCAGTGCAAAAGGCACTTAACGTTTGTGAAATTATTAATATATTTCAACTGTTACATGTTTCTTTTATTAGTTGCCCTTTGGTATCTAAATCATGTAATTCTTTAGGGACTGATATGATTCTAATTTGCCAGAGAACTTCCACTGACACCACTAAGAGATCTGTGAATTTATGGCAGGATAGTCTCAGCATGAAGCTTGCTCATTTGGGACTAAGCTGGCCTTCTTTTTCAGTAATCTTGGCCTCTAGAAGCAGCTTTTTATTAATCAGTAATGCCAGCCTATTAAAGTTTTACGATTTGCCATGGCAGGAGGGTTGAAACTTCATGATCTTTAAGGTCCCTTCCAAATCAAATGATTTGATGAGTCTAGGATTGTAAGAGCTTCATCCTTGAAAGCTGAATATGTTGTGTGATGAGTATCAGTGTGAGGATAAAGAAACAGAAAGAGAAATGTCAATCTTTTCCTCAGTCCACAAATCTTAGGGCTAATTTCCTCCAAGTAATGAATGATTCCATGGAAGTGAGAGTATTCTCCTTACTTTCAGTTTTGTACATAGCTTGCAATACTTCTGATTCTCTGAAGGGAATAAACCTTGCAGTCTCTGAAGTACAGTGTATGCATGGGAAAAGCACGTGTCTTGAGGTTTGGAAGGGAAATTGTTTTGGTTTTTATTTCTATGGAAAATGAGAAGTAGTTCCCTCAGATAGCAGGCTGCCTCTCTTGTCTCCACATCCAACATAGGGACCTTAACTGGCTAACTAGAAAATAGTTAGTGAGCAAAGTAAATTTAAAAAAAAAAAAATACTCTGAAATTGAAGAGATGAAATTCAGCACATTATGATTACATCTTGAGTAGAAAATACGTGGTTGAAGATGGAAATGCAAGCAAAAATTAGCACTCAGCTATCACCTGTTGGCTTATTGGTATCAGACATTTCTCATTTCCAGTCTCAGCAGTTCCACTTGCTGTCAGATATCAGTTCTGGTGTCATGAATTTTAAGCTCTTTTTTGCTTCCAGAAGGCACAATTCATAAAACAGTGAATCAAATTTTAACAAAGTTTCCCCTATTAATTCAATAATAAGTTTACTGTAATCCTCAAAAGCTACAGAAACAGCTGTTTTGTCTCTTTTGTCTGATTCTAGATGGAAAAGAGTTTTCACCAGATTAGTCCTTACTTTTATTCAAACNTAAGTGAATTACTTGAACATATGTGAATATAATTCTTTCTCTCTCTCCAGAGAGTATATATATATACATGGACATGCAGGCACAAGGAAACATGGACACACTTCAGGAGAGTTAACAGTTTGATTTGGCTGTTGATGTTTTCTGACCAGCCATAAAGCTGCACACTTGGCTCTCAAATCCTTCAAATCCTCCCAAATCCCAAATCCTTCCCAAATCCTCCGCCAGTCTAACTTATTCAAGCTGTTCTTATGATTCGGAAGTTTTCAAAAATTATGGTCATGTTAAACATCCAATGCATTATATTGGCTTCTAATATTTTCCTCCATTTTCAGTGGAGGAAAAACCAAACAGTTGAGAATCATGTAATTCTGAACCAGCCTTGTCCTTCCATTTGTCAGCCTAGTGAAGATTTTAGTCTGTCTCAAATAATTTGGTTCTCTGATGATTTACTGAATTCTGAGTTTCTTGGTCAAATATCATTACAATAGATACCTGTTTTAAACCACCAATTAACATCAATTGGTATAATAATACCACATGTCCAAATTATTTAATTTCTACAGATTCGTGAAAAATTCCTTGGCAAATAGTACAAAGACAGTTTTATTCATTACTTTTCACTGCAGAAATTGGAAACCATGATTTAGGATATGAATACATTATTTAGCCAGGTGGCTTTTTCTAATATTACTTTTTAACTTAAAATGAATCCTGATATTACCATTCTCTCAATAATCTTGTTAAAAGTATTAGTAACCTTTCTATTGCTCGCCAGTGCTTTT